>DWNR01004441.1:0-10882 GCA_018250455.1 Polygonus leo
ATTTCAAATGTCCACGTGTTGAATTAATGCAACCACAATCGTATATTGTTTCGCACTCGTGTGCCACGCGCGGGGGAGGCGGGAATCAATCGGTCTGCTCCCGGGGGCGATATCTATCGCTACATATCGCTGAGCTAGGCAACCCGATTTTCAGTAGGTCAGTTACCAATTAAGTAATGCTCATCCCTCTATAATATATTTGGGTCATGGTCATTGAAATCACACAAGTATACAAATATTACAACTTTGTTGTCAGTTGTTTATACGTAAGGTCAAATTTTAATAGTGTAAATGTTTTTTTGTCGTAGGTATGTACAGATAAAAACTATTTTGAAAATTGAGCTAACGAATTCCCATATTTTGATTTAGTGCAGGCTTAATAGTATATCATTCCGTGTTCGTATGTCACGCGCATGGGAATGCTCCGATTCAATCGGTCCGCTCCCGAGGGCGATATCTATCGCTACATATCGCCGGCCATAGAGCTAGCTTCACAGGAGCTCTGTTACTAATTGTATTGCAAGACTATCATTTGTCTTAAAAAGTGGACGAACTATGTGGACTATATAGCTTTACGTTTATTGGGGTATCATATTCAATTCGTATAGGTCAATAATTTTCCAAGAATTTACATATTAGTTACATATTATACTGGCGAAGACTGTTTATGTTTTTTAAAATATTCCTTTAATTTACTTATAATACCCGAAGCTTGCCTCAGGTCCCAATTCTGCATACTTTTTTGTTACTACCGATAGAGACTAAGTTTGAGCTGATCCGATCCAAAAGTAGAAAAGAGTAGCGCTCAATATTGTTTAGTAAGAGATTTATATCCTGTGATATGACTTAATCAGTCATTATTACTAATATTTGGATAACGGATAACACGATTAGCTTATAAAACCACTTAAACAAATGGCTAAACAATAAGTAATTTTCAACCTGAATCCGTATTTCTCTATTCAGTGTATGCATCGGCATCGGGCTTAGCCTCCCGTAATATATCTTGAGGGTGGACCGTAAAGCAACGGCGGAGGGGGCATCGGTGAACAATTTATGGCTATTTGACACTAGATGTGTTACAGTGTTGCCGGGGAACCCCCCGCGGCCGGCAGCTTTCCTATCAATTACGTTTATTGTGGGTGGATGAATGGAGAATGGAGTATGGAGGCACGGATTGGTGCAGGGGGACGCTGGTTTTAAGTGGCGGTTTAGTTTCTGTTTATAGTTAGGTCGGATCACTCGGATCTGGTGCATTAGATCCTTGACTTAATTGGATTTGTTCTATTAGTGTTCTGTGGTTGTTGAAGTTGGATCTAGATTATATGGTGGAATGTTTTAATGTCGTCGCGATTGTACTGTGGGGCTATGAAAGGGATAGCGTTGCGATATGCGCTTTCAGATTGGAGAAGTTTAAGGTTGTAAAATTGACTTTATTTTAAGGTCAAAAATATTGGTTTTAGATGAATTCAATAATCAAAAACTTTCAAATGCTGGATGTAAGATCCCTTACAGAGTAGTAAGACCATGGTTTACTACGCCTACAGTAGCCAAGTGACAATTGGTGGAACGAATCACACGATGTTGAGGTATTTCTTAAAAATATTTAAAGCCAGTATCATATCGTTAAACACTTTCACTTCACTTCCGGGAATCGAACCCGGGACCCTCTACGTTACATACTGACATAGTTACTGCTGTAGCTGGATGCGGGTCGTAATGCGGACAAAATTTCAACCGGGTATAATTAATCCGGGTATAGCAGGTACGGTGCACCTTGGCGCATATCGTCACGCAAATCTCAATTGTTTTTCGAATCGCGTCATAACTTATAACTATAAATATAGTTATATCGCCATTGTATTCGCTCGGATGTTTTCGCCCCACATATGATATATTATGTGAAAGCGGATATTTCACGGCTCAACGCAGTTCGATAGACTTCTCTGCGTGGCTATTGTGCAGTTTGCTATTTGTCAGTGTCATTTGCGTGCCGGTTTCCTTAATCTACATTTGTTACTTGCTAACTCGATATGTTTTGTGTCATAGAACGAATAATAAAGTATAAAAACAGAATTATACATTTGTTTATACTTCCTGTCGCCATATATTTTAATATACGGGTATTAATATATGTATGTAAGAATAAAATTGTAATAATTGTATAAAATACTTTCTACCAACTCCCTGCGATAACGTTTTCCCGCCATATTTGCTTTGTATCCTTGTTCACATTGCCACCAATAGGGCGAAAGACATGGCCGCAAGTTAACCGTCATTTTTGTATTTGACGGTAATTTTCGCGAAACTATTATCTTTTTATCTACCAACCAATCTAACGTCGGTTGATCTCAGATGCGTTGCTACCCCCGAGGACTACCACGTTTCTCAAAAACTGAAAGATATGAATTGCTTTATGGTGATTTATCGTAGTTTCGTATCATGAGATAACTTATATACATTTTATACGTTTGTTTACATACATTTGTTACATGCTAACTCGGTATGTTTTGTATCATAAAGCGTATGATGTATAGAAGGATAAAGTTATTTATCTAGTACGAGACATTTAGTTTCACCTCCGTCGCATACAGTTTTTAGCAAATGAGCATGAAATCAAAGTTACGGTCATTTCCTAAGAGTGCCCATAGATGAGTTGTTTTGACTTTGTTGACCCTTTTGAAAAAAGGCTGTACTTCTTTGTACAGCCGGCAGGGACGACCAAGAACTGCTTCAGGGAGGATTATGGGGAAGGTACCTAGTGGTACGTCCCCGGTCGAACTTCACGCGTTCCAGCACCTAACAATGTCAATAAGTCAATTTCGTCAAACCCATTGTTAATTAAAGATGTAGTCAATAAAAAAACCCTGATTACTATAAATCCACACATTTTATTACCACTTCCTCACTAAGATATTACTCCCTTAACGGAATTTGAATCCTCGCCCAAGTCAGGGGTATCCAACGAGCGTATCACCAATAAAAGTCTTGGAATCCACTGCGGTTCCCATGAGAGGGTCGTAAAGGAGGGAACTTCCGTGGGGTGGGACGTCGTAAAACCATGAGTTGCTTACAAAACGTGCTATATGCGAGTACGTAAGTGATATCGAACTCACGTTTGTACTAATTTTGTACAAGATTTTTTTTCTAGTCAGTGAGACTTTAACTTACTCTATAGACTGGATGGAATCTATAGACTCCATTTTTGATCCAATTTCAAATATTGTGCGTAATCAAATATGAAATTCACATTTGCTCTGTATTTTACTGGGTTTCGTAATGTTCTTTTTTTAATTTTATCTTCAATGTAATCTTCTAAGTTAACTTTAATCCACTTCGCATTACTCAATCAATTTGAAATTTAAAATAAGTAAATAAATCTGTCATGCTATATAATTCGGCCTGTTCAAGCTAGAGCTCCTAAGATTGAATGCCAGACAATTTAGATGATACTGCAATATCATTACTATAAACTGTGAACAAGCACTCCAAGCTTTGACACTCAAATATACTTTGTTTTATAATATAAATAATATGGCGCCTAAAAACTATTGCAATGAAGTAGAAAATGTTATTATTAATCTCCTCATAATGTCCCAGTTTAAAAACAAAACACCCTGTACAATAGGAAGCGCTCAGAACCCATCACCGCGCGGAGCAACCACCCACTTCCTCAAGGAAAGACCTCGCGTCTCGCATTGACCTCCTTACGTTTCGCGATACTGTGGCGTGTAGGTCGGTAGGTAGGTCGGTAGGTAGTCGGTAGGTAGGTACACGCGACCGACCTTGCCGGGAACAAAGACGCGATATGCATTCTGCTTACCCGTACGTACATTTATATAGTATTTATTATTAAAACGTTATGTGCTTTATCGGTGGTGGCTCGGTTTGCATTCTTATTGCTCACTTATCAGCGTTAACCTCTCGTGATTGCGTGGAATATTTGTGAGGTTTTTGATGTTGTATTATATACAATACGATGTGATAGTTTGCAAGGTTTTAGGTAAATCTCTGTAGAGTCACTAGTAATTACTCTGCGCAGGTTGTTTATTACCTATTAGATATTTGAAATTAACCCTTAAAACAATTACATATCTAAGGTCAACCACAGATGCGTTGGTGTATGGAC
Source organism: Polygonus leo (assembly GCA_018250455.1). Classification (NCBI taxonomy): domain Eukaryota; kingdom Metazoa; phylum Arthropoda; class Insecta; order Lepidoptera; family Hesperiidae; genus Polygonus; species Polygonus leo. The sequence continues at coordinate 4,130 of DWNR01004441.1, forward strand.
GTCAACCAATCATGTGCCTAAGACACAAGAAATTTTAGAGACGATTAAGATAGACCTGATGATTCGTTTGTGGGCGAATTCTTATGTCTGATAAATAATTCTAGAAATAATGCCTACAATTCATCTCGTTAAAATACATTTATGAGAATGAAATAAAATAAAATGTATTGTTTTTAACGATATCATGCTTTAGAATAAAAATTGGAGTTTGCAATTATCTTTATTAACTCTTAACTTTTTCCACGTAGAGCTAGCAAAAAGCCAAAAGCAATAACATTGCATCCACTCTCTCCCGCCAGTGATACATCAGACTGTTTGTTTATACAGGGTGTTTATACGGACGATTGTCTGCATACAAAATATCCACCGACGTATGCACTTGCGAATGTAACTACCTACTGTACTGTGATGTGCGAGCGACTTGCTTTTGGTTATGCGCTCCTGGTACTTTTGTTTCGTCTTGTTTGTTTTGTTTGTTTGGTTTGTTAATGTTATTATACCAGGCCAGGTGGCCAGGTGGTAGAACTCATGTTTTTCGATCGGGGTGGTACCACCGCCACCGTCATAATTCACCATGAATTTATTGTGTTTCGATTTGGAGAGGCGTGGTTGCCGGTTATACTTATACGCGAGGCGAACATCTTAGTCCTCAAGGTTCAACACATCTGTGATCAACCTCAAATACGATTCAATCGTACTCGGGGATGATCACTAATGTCCATGGGCGGGAGTGACCACTTACCATCAGGTAAACTGCATGCTCGTTTGTTACCTTAAGACAAAAAAAGTTAGTAAAATGAGATTAATGGGTATTTATTTGGGATGTAGTTAGTAATTGTTAGTATAATAAAATAATCATATGAAACTGGTTACAAATACGATTGTTCTTATGACTAGTGATCTTAGTACTACCATCAGGTAGTGTGTTTTGTATTTTCCTATTATTAGATTGGTGTGTTACATTTGGTAAAAAACATTAGAAAGATTACAATTACAAGTGTTATAAAAGTTTAGGTGGCCGGAACAAGCAATAATTTGATTAGGATAAGCAAATATAACCTATTCGATATCAAATGGGTATCATAGACCATCGACGTTCACCAACTTGAAATAAAATTTAAACCCAACTTGTAACGACCAAACCGGGCATTTGAAGAGAGAGTATTTTTACGAAACGTAACACAAAAAAGGCGCTCCAGCAACACACCCATGAGATCCCGTAGGAAGCTCCGCGCCAGTGAATCGTGTATCCGAGTAAATCCGCAGCGGATTATCCGGGCGGCCGGTGACTGCGGATGATTTATATCCAGTTGCGAGATCCGCTCTCCCATATGTAACGGTTGAAATTTCAGTTACGCCCGATATTTTGTTAGACGTCGCGGATGTTGAACTTGTCCGCTGTACAATATAAATAAGTAGGTACATACATACGTAATGGGTGATTTGTTAGTTTGTGCGCTATTAATAGCAAAAGATAGGTGGCAGAACTCGTTTGATAGAGGAGGTACCACCGTCACCCTCATAATCCTCCACGAAGCATTCTTGTATTTCGGTATGGATATACATGGTAGCAGGCTACTACGAGGCGAACATCTGTGTCCTCGGGGCTAGTAAAGCAACTCATGATCAAAGTTAGGTACGATTCAATCGTACTTAAGGATAGGGATAAGGAAGTAGGCAGTGACTACTCGTGCATCAGGTGGACTGCATGCTAGTTTGCTACCTTTATTCCGCAAAAGGGAATACTAAATTATGTACCTATGTTACGTAGGAGTAGTTAAATTATCTATTTTGATTATTTTTCGGCGTAAACTTAATCTGTAGTTGTAGTGGACGGCTTTAAATTCCTCATCAAATCATTACAGCTTCACTGCTTTAAACGGGTGGCCTCTCGTTACGTGATTCGTTTAAGCGAGAGTCTATTAAGCTGGTTAAGCGCGGATTGGTAAGCTTTTACACACATTTCAGTTTACGGTTAAATCTAGGTTAGTTTTATTTTACCTTTGAAATGCCTGACATTTTGTGTGTACAATCCTTATGTCTGGTTTCTCTGAGATATCGGAATCATGGCTGTTTTATCGTCTTTTCATTTTAAAACCATTTATGAAATTGACTTTAAAGACCGAAATGAATAAGCATTTTACGTGTTTATTTCCCATTAGGTAACAAACGAGTTATAAAAGACAATAACCAAACTAACATTAAACTGCTCATTATAGAAGCCATAACATCCATGGTAGTAGACACTTACTGTCTGGTTATTATGTACCCTTTAGGCCACCCACGCGCGTTTATAGGGTTCTCTACAATTTTAAAATGTTTCGAATGCCAGTGAGTGCAAATATTCTCATGAGACACCAAGGCCGTTGCTAGGGTTTTTTCGGGAGGTGATTATTAAAAAAAATACACTAGTGGATCCGGCAGATGTTGTTCTGCCAATAACATTAAATTACCAATAAAAACATCGCGGTCATTAATAGAAAGAAATATAGCCTATATTTTAAGTTGGATAAAATAACATATCCGTGCAAAATTTCCTTAATATCAATAGTTTAGAAAATAAGCCCGGACAAACATCGTGACAAAAGATTTTTGTATAATACATGCATACCACCGGCAATCGTTTTGTTTTGATAATACTCAATGTAATGAGTATTCTGGATACTTAAAAATCGTTTACCACTTCCAAGGATTTTGGGGAGTTTGTGCCCCCATAACCCTCCCTCTGTCCACGGCTATGTGAGACACAGATGTGTTCTTTTCATCCTAGTGTGTCGAAGAGTAAATAAAAAGAAAAAAAAACTAGTTCCTTCTTTCAACAGGCAGCTCGTAAAGCTCGGCTTTGAGAAATCGCTACTCTTTTTATGAGTTATGCGTTTTATTCGGGTCGCGACGAAGACGAAGTGGCGTTGGGGTCGGCGGATAGATAAGAATTAACTAAAGTGGAGGAAAGATTCGCGAAGATTTATTTTTTATATAATAATAAATAATTCTGATCTACGAAAAAAAATACAGCCTAATCTCTGGGCCAAAGTATAATAAACTTTGCAATTAATTACGGCTTGTGTGATATGGGTAAACAATTAGAACGATTCTTTGATAATGCGTACTCTAAAGGGGTTGAATAAGGGAAGAAAGTACCTGGCCGTTATTTGCACTAAACGTTTATTATTTGAAATAAATTTGTATGCTTCATCCCAGACAATATTTGCCATTTTAAAACCCTGAAAACACTTTGATGTACTCGTTAATATTATGGTTATTATGGTGTGGAGAAATGTAGTTGTTCCATACTAAAAGACGTGTAAAATTTTACACGCATTGGTATTTTAATTTAATAATTTAATAATCCTTGGTTTACGCGTTTTTCACATTCCATAAATAATGGTTTAGCGGTATTATAATTCTGTAACTTATCATGAGGTTTCCTTTACCATGATGTTATGACCAATAGTCTTAGAAATGTATTAGACACGAGTTAAGCACCGTAAATACCTGACAATTTATCTTGGAAAAATCTTGCAAATTTAAAAATAAAGATCAATCGGGTAATCGAATAAATAAATCTTATGGTTAAGGTTACAATAGAATTGCTTTATACCTTTACTTTCACCCTCTTTCGAAAATCCTCTTGTATTGCAAATGCCTTTATGCGACAGTGATAACATGCTATTAAAGTAAATACAGGATCTTCATTGTACTTATACTATAATACCGTATGCTTTCTTATACATTACAAACCGATGGAGAACATTAGGGTTAAACAATAATCAGTGCAACGCAGAAACAGCGCTATAACATGGCACGTAGGTAATGACTTGCGCTAAGCGTAAAGTGACGAAAATGAGAAAAGCAAAGCACACGGACACAGTCTAGGATATATTAATGGAGATATTACGACCATATATACAAAATATTATGTACCAACATTTTCATTCATTTACTTTTTAAAAATAAACTCTTTGAAATTAATATGTGGAATGCAGAAACAGTCGGCTGATCGCAATAAAACTGTACGTAGGTAATGACTTGAGCTAAGCGTAAAGTGACGCGAATGAGTAGAGCAAAACACACGGACACTGTCATAGACATATTAATGGAGACACTACGGCCTATATTATGTTCCAACTTTATTATTCATTTACTATATAAAATAAACTCTTTGAAATTAATATTTGGTATGCAGAAACAGTCGACCGATCGCAATAAAACCGCACGTAATGACTTGCGCTAAGCGTAAAGTGACGCGAATGAGCAGAGCAATGCACACGGACACCGTCATAGTACGGCCTATATTATGTTCCAACGTTTTTATTCATTTATTGTATAAAATAAACTCTTTGAAATTAATATGTGGAATGCAGAAACAGTCGGCCGATCGCAATAACACCGCACGAAGGTAATGACTTGCGCTAAGCGTAAAGTGACGCGAATGAGCAGAGCAAAACACACGCTCACCATTATAGCTATAACATATTATATGACATATCATGGACATTGTATGTCACATGCGTCCTGTTTTCGTTTGACATTATTAATTTATTTTTTGTTAAAAAGTGGTAGGTAGGATATCTCTATATCATGTCGTTACTAATTAATCTGTGCTACAAATATATCGGGCTGTTAGGCTGGATTATTCAATTAATTAATTTAATTAAATACACTCTTTAAAACTAATGTAGAAACAGTTGCCCGAGCGCATCACATCACACATAGTATTAATATGTTTCTTACTTTAACAAATATGTGCTATTATGATAGTCTACTGTAAGGAATAATTATTGGGTATACTAAATGCGTTTACTACACAAAAATATCTTACAAACTAATATGTGGAATGCAGAAATAGTCGCCTTAGCGTAATAGCAAAGCACGTAGGTAATGACTTGCGTAAAGCGTAAAATGCGGCGTGCTTGTAGCAAAACACACGGGTACCGTCAAAGAGGTTACAAAGGAGATAGTACGTCAGTTACATGCTCACTTCTTTATGACTAGCACTGTTGATTACTTGCACACAATATTACTATAACTAACAATAATTTGTCGATAATCCAATTATTAAAAGCAGCAACAGTTTTGTTTCAGATATAGCTTCCAACGAGGCCCAGCCTGTAAATATTGGGTGCAACAATCGCATTAATGTCTTGCAAATTAAAATAATTTGAGTTGGGAAAACAGTGATTATATAAAATCTCATTTTTTACGTATGAGCTTATATGTGCAAACAGACTCTATAATAATATAATAGCTTAGTTCGAGATGATATCACGACTGTGTCAAGTAGATTTAGTATGACGTTGAACCTCTACACTCGCGGGGCGCGTGTTGCACTTAGGTGCACTTACGCGGTGCGCAGGCGCACGTGTCAACGGCCGCAGGTGTAGCGTGTAGTTGGCCGGCGCGGTTATAGTATTGTGGTGCGCTAGGGTTATGAGAACAAAAAAATAAAATTTACGGCCAGTATTCCTAACTTGTTGTCAAAAGTAGTTTCATTCTTGCATGACATCAGTTTTAGATTTTTAACAGGTTAATCCCACTAGTATTAATTTCGTGTCTAATATTTATAATTTTTTTATTAGTATATTTAATAGTAGTTTGAAATGCATTTATATTAAAAGAAAACTTCATAAGTGTTTTATAGACACTTAAGTCGTTTTGCTAACAAAGCAGCCCTGTTCGTTCGTTTAGTATGACGTTGAACCTCTGCACTCGCGAGCGCGTGTTGCACTTAGGTGCACTTACGCGGTGCGCAGGCGCACGTGTCAACGGCCGCAGGTGTAGCGTGTCGTTGGCCGGCGCGGTTATTGTTTTGCGGTGCGCTGGGGTTATGTTATTAGAACAAAAAAGTAAGATTTCCTGACGGTGCTCCTGACTTGTCAGTAGAGTTGCGGACATTTTCGTGTGACAACATTTTTATAATCGGCACTACGAGTTTCATTTATGTAAAAGTCTGCTGTACTCGTATATCGTTTTTATTTTTCCTTTTAGAAGAGCAAAATTGCGGAATTCCCAGGAAAATAAAATTCCTGCGTGGCAATGACTTGACCATTCGTTCTATTAATAATAAACTCTCTAGTCTTCATTAAATGGTAGAAATATTGATTGCTTTGAAAATTACCTAATAGTCCCACAACATAATTACGATTGTAGTTGTTGTTTTTGTTGTTAAGTAAATTATTACTTAAACAAAACTTTTTCATTTAGTATATTAATTTTTGAGATAAAACCTCAGTTTTATTACACATACAGTACTTTAAAATAGTTAAACTTTTATATTTTCAATACATATCACAGCTTAATTTTATTAAAAACAGATGGGTAATAGTTTTACTTATTAAATTAAAGTAGGTATATACTACTGCTAGCGGACCCCGCAAACGTTGTTCTGCCTTAAAAAAATATATAAAAAAAATTGTATGCCTATGTTTTATTCTCATGTATATAATCTCATGGCTATATTATTGTAAAGTTTCATTAAAATCCATTCAGTAGTATTTACGTGAAAGAGTAACAAACATCCAAACAAAGTTTCGCGTTTATATTATTAGTAGGATAATTACAGATCAGTCAATTGATCGAAAACCTTTAGCACAGATAGATTATTAAAAAGATAGTTACAATATGCATGCTCTTGTTTAATATGTAGTAAATTTTCAAGTAGCTCTTGATAGATACGATGGATAGAAGTGATAAATGGTAATGGAATTTCTTTAATGTAATGGTAATGCTCCGGTGGTTCGGACATGTTGAAAG
>DWNR01004442.1:0-10882 GCA_018250455.1 Polygonus leo
GTGTTTGTATGAGGAGAGTTATGAAAGTGGAAGAAGCTAGGCAAGTATGTCAGAACCGCCATTTGGCACTCGATACTCTCTGCCTACCCCGTTAGGGATTTGGCGTGAAGATGTGTATGTATGTATGTAATAAATATGGACATATGAATATTTTTGATACATTAATGAGAAAATGCATTTTTATATTATTATGTTTTACTTTGTTAGATTGTAATTGAGATAGAATATATACATGCAAAACAATTTGAAACAATTTGATGCTACTTTTAAATTATAATTTTGTTTGTGGTTTTGTATCTAGTACTACATATTTTGACTGATGGTACCAGGCATCTGTAGGCACTAGGCCTCTAGGTCTGAAGGTCTCCCGTATTTCTTTACTTCACTCCTCTATTTACGTATTTGTATGCGCTATAATAGCGTTGTCGATTAAATTTCTAATACCGATCTCATTGTGAGAGGAAACCCATGTCTTGTAGTGGGAAAATAATAGTTTGCGATGATTTGCGTATTATCTACTGACCTTTTTTATTCTTCAAGGATCATTGTTACACTGGTAAAGTTATTGCTTACCTAAGTATGAGCGAGTAATTAGATGTAAAATGTTTTGTGGGAATGGAGTATACTTTAACACTTTGCATTTTTTCAATCTGTCACTAAAAGGGAAATACAACCACGAACTATCGATCACTCACATAAAATAGTGAAACAAAACCTTTTATTTTTATAAATCAACATCAGAACTGACACAGACTTTAGTTAAGACAAATCAGGAGTTCAGGACACATGAGGGGGAATATTGTTTTGTAATTTTAATGTTGATGCCTACTGCTAAGTTCCGGAAGGGTAGTATGAAGTGTCTCATTCAGGATAAGAGATTGCGGCACCCACTTAAAACAGTTGTTTTTACTTTTTATTTCCGTTTTGTTTGTTTTAGTATTATATTTATGTAGGTACATGATTTGTATTTGGAAAAGTCATATTTTTTTAACAGGCTTTTATTAGCTTCACTTGTACGTTTTCATGTTTGCATGCTTGTATGTTTGAGGGTTTGTAACTCTTTTTTGGGCTTTTTATTTTTACCAATAAATCGAACTAAAAAGTGGAAAATATGTATTGTAAAAAAGCGTATTTTAAACTATATTTATTTTTTTAAGTACTTATATAAACTGTCTATATTTTGAAATGTAGTCAGCTTAAAGTAGCAGTACTTCCTTTCTTCCTGTGATGACTAATGATGTGATGATTACAATAAGACAGGCAGTGTCTTCCTGTGGAGTTTCCTACCCATGTGGCTAATGTGCTCATTAACACGCACAACCTCACGTGGTGACTGTCGTAAAATTTCCTTTCGAGAGGCCTATGCTCGGGCCTGTCAGTGGCCTCATAACGTTAGTTAGTGTAGGAACAAAATAACAAAATTCGAATGTTTAATTATCATTTCCTACCTAGGTGATGATGCTTAAGTTGGTATGTTTTTGTTTCCATACCTATAAGGTGCCAAAGGGATCCTCTTACCACGATTTCGCTGTCCGTCCATCAGTATATTATAGGGATGTATCTCAAGAACCTCTTGATGTCCTGATAGTTACTGCCGCCCTAGGACGTTAATAATCATCCCTAAGTACGACTAAATCGTATCTGAGGTTGGTTTGTTAACCCTAAGGACTAGGATGTACGTCTCGTGTGTGAGCATAAAAATTGATTCACGGAGGATTTGAGGGCGGTGGTGGTACCTCCCCCTTTCCTGGTCGAATAACATAAGTTGTACCATTTGGTAGGGAAAAAAATTATTATCAGTTGCTATCATCATCTTATGATGCTAAAGTTGGTATTTTTTTACATACAATGAACTTTAAGGCATTCGCGGCTGTTGAAAGAAGCCGAATAAAAAAAACGAATGTGTGAAGTTATATAATAATTTCAGCATGTGTTATGATTGCCATAAAAGAGTAAAGTAATTAAGTTAGGATCCATAAATGAAATTTGTTAAAACTTATACGGCATAACATATATTGAACACCCGCTTGAGACTTCTGAGTATATTCATACGAGTATCTGTTTGTTTTTTAGAATATGTAGAGATTTACATTATTTAGTATTATGTGGATGTCCACATTTTTTTTAAAACCTTGTCTTTAATTAAAATATATCAGTAACCTCAGCACGACAAAAATGTCAATATACTTAAGTACCTATAGCGTACTATGGAGTCTGAGGCAGATATGAGTCTGTAAATATAATAAGTAGGTTCCAAAACTAAATAAAAACGAACACATTCAGGAACCTCAATAACAAATGCCTAAATACCTACCTACATATTATCTACTGAATGTACTGAATTTAATAAAAATGAACGATGCGAACGGGAATCAAACCGGGACCTTCGATGGCACGATAAGTACAACTACATCCAACGACCCATAGACGGTCTAATGCAGATCATGCGCATGCTCTTGTGTATATGTCAAAAAGTATTCTATAGTAATTTCTAAAGAGTCCATAAGGACTCGCTTATATATGTTATCCTTCTGCTTCCTGAAATGTAAAAGTCGATAAAATTTACGATGTCAACCTAATGACTAAGGTCCCGTGTGACCAGTACAACAATGCGTTGCCCACGAAAGCTCCATGGAAAAGTACAATAAGTTTAGGGAGTACCATACGCGCTACGTCCCCGTCTAATGACAAATACCTACACAGAATGTCTAATTGGTATTCATCTGAGCGCGTGTAGACCAAGCAGCGGTGGGGAAGGGTTAATAGCCGGCGCCGCCTCCGCGCCCAGGCATATTGTACCGAGGTCTGCCCGCGAGCGCCGCACGCTCGTCCAAACTAAACGCTAATTCACTCTGTCAATATTTGAACAACTGCAGTGACCTATCGCTACTTCACCGCCTGGCGAGCCGGTGGCTGGGAAGGCAAGATGTCGGCATAGCTGATTGACTGAGATATACGGCTGTGTCACATCGAGCCAGCTCAATCCACCGGCGTTCTACGTTCGCAGCGCTTCAGCAGAAGATGGATGCTCCCTAAGCGAAGATTTGCACTATTCCGATCGCTCCCGTAACCCGCGGGGTGGAGAGGGCGAGGGTGCGTGACAGCTGTCACTGCGCTTTCTCGTTCTCGGACTCGGACGCGGCGGAAAATCTTTATTTTTATCACATACGACGATGTTCCCGTAGAGTGCGACCGGCTCTGTGCGTGATCCGATACGAAAATTACGAAGAATGGCGAACGACGAGGTGATAGGGCCGCGGAAGACGATGTTCGTTTTAGTGATAGTTGTGGGGTGTTTTGCCGTGCTGTGGCCCAGGATCCTGTCCCCGCTGGTCCTGGGCCCCAGTCGGGAGCAAATCCAGCCGAATCAGTTCGACCGGGAGGCAGGTAAATAGGTATTTTTATCTCAATGTCAATATCGCTGGACTGAGCGACATAATGTTGAGCAAATCTAATTATGTTTTGCGAAAGTTCATTAGTGTATTGATTTGTTGGAACACGTTTTGAAATACGGTTTCAGTTTAAATAGTACTTATTAATAAGCTACCTACTAAGGTATACGAAGTATTTGTATTTCGCGGATACAAGATTTCGCTGCGCAAATATCTCTCGGTCCACTACCAGTTCTCAGCTTTATGTTTACCAAAGACCCGATTGGAAAATCGGAATGTCGTCCTTGCTTATGTAAAGAGTAATTTATGGATGTTATGATGCATAGACAGGGCTGACAGGTGTTAAAACAGAATAGATGAAAGAAATAGTTTAGATATACCAAATGTCTGGATAGACCAGTCAAATTTGCCAAAATCTGAACAAAAATCTTTCGGGTTTTTTATTTTACTATTCATGTAAGAAAGAATGGTATTATGGCTAGGCATTTTTGGATACTTACCAAAAGTTTGTTAGCTTCTGGTCAAATCACTACTTTATTATTAATCATTTACATCCATTGCAATAAAAATTGTCCGAAATTATGAGTAATAGAAATCAGAATTATCCAAAATGCTAATTAATTAAATAAATTGTAAATATAAAAAGCCAGACAGGCTGGAAAAAAACTAATTTGTCTAGACTGGCATTGAAAAATCTTAAATATGTGGTTTTAATCTAGATATGTAGCAGCCCTATGCACAGGATCTCTCCTTTGAACAGTAGGTATCATGTAATTAGTTAGACCGGCAGCATGTTTTCATTCACTAAATAGCATAATTTTTCCAAAATATCTAGGAACATATTTTTAAGCTCCAATGATCTCATCATAATTGGTAGCAATTATAATTTAATATTCTCTTTAGTATTTTACTCCCCAAGTCTATAGTTAAATACACTATGTATTACAACTATATAAATAACAGTAACATTATTAGTAAGTATGTATAAATAATTTACTCTATACTGAAAGCAAAAAGTATTAGAATAAATTGCTTATTATTTATAATTAAAGTATTTACTTATTATCATGTTAATTAAATTAAATAAAGAAGTTTGTGTTACGTGATATGGGTTTCTTAAAAATAATAAGAAATCAGAGTTACAATTTTGGGACTCCATTGTAATTCTGGCAACAGCTTTCCATTAAATGATACAATTTGCTTTTTGCTTATTTTATAAAGAACTTATTAATATAAAGAATATAAATATATCAAATTAAAAGTTGCATACATACAGTCTTCTAATTAAAATACATTCCATGTAGAACATTATAAATATATTTATTAACTGGTACCCATTTAATGTAAGGGCCGTGGAATATTTCTGTATATGCATAGTTATGGTAATTGTATTCAGTTAGACATACTTAAACTAATGGCATTGTAAGTTTATGAGGAAAAGTCATTCATAATTAATTTGATAAAGCTTTGTACTACAATAGTGATTATTAAAGGGTCCATTTTTTATTTAAATATTACAGTTGCCTTATCAACATTTTATGTGGCAATAATAGCTGAGGAAAATATAATGTAGTTATTCTTTAACTAGCTGTAAATTCAGTATAAATCATGTTTTATCCTAATAAAGTATTATTACAAATTAGGAAATATATATTATATAAATCAAATTTGCAGATCAACATTTTATTTTTATGTCCAACTGACTAAGATTTACTTTTATATGTAAGCTTGTAAAAGCTTGGATTCAGTTCCTTTGGGCCATGTAGCAAGATTTGTTTCTAAAGAAAGAATCTTTGCTAAGCTAAAGTTTTAGTTCACTCTCGTGTTTATGAGTTTCTCCATTAGGTTGCTGTGAAGTCATATTCGAGACAGACGTAGCGGTGCTCGAACTGGTTAATGAGGTGTGCAGTTCAGCTTTGGGTGTGGGGAAACTGTCCCCATACTCCGCAGCTGAATGTAGGAGGGCTGTCAACGAGACCTGTGGGGTGGACATAGCAGTCTTTCTGAAACGGAACGAAAATGTTGGGAAGACAACGAAAATGCTCGTTGAAACTATGCAAAACAGCAACAGTTCGTGCTTGAGAGAGCATTTCGGTGTTCCTGTGTACAGCCTTGGCCCACACCTAGCGTCCAAAACTTGGGATATTAAAGACAGTTAGTAGTACTCTTCAGCTGATAAGCATGGATTTGTGTACTAAACTTACAACTGTAATAGACTTAAATACAAACTAAAACTTTTGTGGGATAAGCATGCAATGTTTTTGTGTATACTTTGAGTATACACAAAAATTAATCGTAATTATTAACTACAAGTATAGTTTATAACTGGGTTTAATTCTTATATTTACTACTAATTGGTATAATTTTTTTTGTTTTCTTTGTGACTAACATTTTTGTGAGATATTTATATTTAACATTTCTGTTATTAGACTTATTTAGAGTAACTGAAAATAATCTGTTACTAAATAGTATTTAAAATAAAAAAATATTATCGACAATATTTAAATATTACACCAATTAATCATAACACTACCAACCAAAATGGCAAAAAAAAAACAGGTTTTTTTAAATAAAAGACATTACATTTCATTCATTAGTTAATGGCGCAAGTATATAGTTATCCCAATTAGTGTCTTCCCTTTTTGGAGATTACTCTCAATAAATATGTCTTTTAAGTATGTCTTTTTTATCATATGGCGCAAAAACTAAAATTGTTATCTTGCTATAAAAGTGTTATCTTGCTGTTTTGTTGTGCACACGGTACAATGGATTTCATTCGCAGCCAGCGGATTTTTTTTCTACAGTAAATAACTTTGTTTAGGTTAAGTGCTTGTGTAGGATATATTGACCACGGGTGACTATTTACGATAGTTCTTAGAATATGTTTAGATAGCGTAACATATGAGATCAGTGATGCGGCGCCTATTAGCACCCGAAAATGACGTAAATGTGTATTGAAGACACTGGAATGTTGCCATATTTATTCTGAAATATTAGTTTACAAGCCAAACTTGCAAGTTGTGGCAAATAAAATGCATCGCGTTATATACTTTAGGTGCGTGGGATTTATTTAAATACTAGCTTCTGTCCGCGGTTTCGCAGCAGTAACAAACAATATCGTCTATTGCAAATTTATCACATTTTTTCTATCCCTTGGAAAAGTATTTCTTCTGGATTCTATGTTCATTACTCTAGGTATTCCTGGCGCTTAGGTACGTGCAACATTTTACAAGATGGCGTTATATTATTTTATTTTTAAAGCGTATTTTTTTAAAGCGATACGTTGACATCCCATTTGGCACATTTTTTTGTCACATATTTATGTCTTTTAACAGGCAATTATTTGTATCATTTTTTAAACTGCGGATTAACGTTTAAATATCGGTTAGGTATTAGTATAAAAGCGACCATAGAATTATAAGCGATCCATAGCATGAAACATAAATTATTACGATCATAAGGGTTGTAACCTTTATTTTCCCACTGTTGGACACAATTCTCCTCTCACAATGATACCAATGATACCGCTATGGTCTGCCGTTCTGGCTTAATTCAAATTACCTACTTTTCACACGTGTATTTCTAAGGCGTGGTCTGTTTAAAGTTTCCTCACGATGTTTTTGTCATGGTAAAGGAAGAAGAAATAATACTTTTTTTTGAGTATTAAAGTTGAGACTATGAAAATAAAATTCATGGTACTAAAGCAAAGTATTCAACCACTGAGTATGAACAATGTACACTATCTACCTACAGATATTTGATTTTAAGTCTCGCTAACAATTGTATAATAGTAAAGATTACATCGAGCGAAGAATTTTGCGTTGGCCGACGAGTCAAAGGATGGATGATATACGGCTGATTAATCATGAGTTACAAGGAGTAGTCCATGTGGGGGAGGAGGACGTCCTCGACGTTATGCCTCTATTGCTGTCCTTACTAATATTGTATTATGCTAATGTTTGTTTGTAATACTTCATTGATCTATCGTGAAAATTTCAAATGACTTCCAAAAGCCGGAGGTTATGTGTTTGCTCAGTATGTTTATTTTTGTTACATTGTTTGTACGGAAAAGAACATTGGGTAACGTTTACACAGATAAAATACTGTTTCTTACGATTAAAATATCGAAGTAGATAAAGGAATTGGAAAGTAAGAAGTTGGTTGTCTTCTAAAGTCACCTTTAACTCATTATTGTAACTGCCAAAAATAGATTTTATGTGACAAGGTAGATTTGAGGACATCCGTTAAGATGCTGAAAAACAATATTTGGGGTTACACCTTTTTTGACGTGAGGATTCTAAAATTGTATGATTAATCATGACTAACGGGAGATCGAAAATGTGGGGGAGGAGGACGTCCTCGACTTGCAATGGCTCAATTGCTATTGTCTTCTAAAACAATCTTTATTGATTATTTAGTTACTACTAGTATACGGGGATTTCTATAAGTTACTAGGCATCTGCTAAAATCATACGTGTGACTAAAATAATAGATAAAAGAAAAATTAATATTAGTAGTTAGGTTAGTAGGATATTATAGCATATTCTAGTAGTTAGTAGCACATTCTCTATATGGGGGCTGAAAAACTTATTGAATCCAAGGTTTTATTTGAAGGAATCGAAAAATTTACGGAATCATGTTTACTACAACATTTTTCTACATGTGTTTTAAAAATAAAACAAAACAGAATTTAACTTAACACAAAAAATACTTCATATGATTCACTTCAATCAGCGGTCATATGATATTTACTTAAAATATAAGATTTCCATAAGTATCGCCTTATATTATTGACATTTATTTCTTTTTTATAAAAAGGGGCAATTGGCCCGTACTTTACGGTCAGCGATGCATAGGCTACCCTCCTGGCGTTGCAAATATCCGACGGTGACCTCTTACCATCAGGGGTACTGCATGCTCCTTTGTTATCTTAAAACAATAAAAATATAACTTAACGCGGCTTGTTTACTGGATTTACGTGCATAATGGCTGGTCGCCGGTACCGCTGTCGATCATGCGTCCGAGTTGCGTCGGCGTCGTAAATATAGCCGGGACCCGCGCGGGCGGCGAACTTGAATTTTGATGGTAATTAATGTTGCATACGACGCATGCTGTTTTGAATACCTCTTATTATTTTTTTTTTTGAAGTGAAAATTTCTATATATATATAACAAGGATATAATGGAAACGACGCGTTTCAGAGCCATATTTACGCCTAAGGAAATAGTCTATAATTACTTAATGAGTAAAGTCAAATCGTGTGTCAATTATTACGTTGTTTTGTTCCTGTGCACTGCTCATAAGAACGCGCTCAGCGACAAAGCTGCGTTCCAAACCTCACCATTCGCGCTTTCTCTTTCACGCATTGACGGGGTTTTCACGGGGTATCGTAGTACAGTTCAGACAACAAACAACTTTGTTAACTTGTGTCGACCACTTTACCATATTGTCATTTAATAGATAGGGACTGTGGTTGTTTACGATAGAAGTTTTTACTTCTATCGGTAGCTCCTATGATTGACAATAACTTATTTTAAGTATTTGTTAAAGCGATAATGGTAATAATTATTCTGTGATAAAGTGTGGTAGCCACTTGACATTTTCAGTTTCACAGTTGATGACATATAGTTTCAGACGGACGGACAAGGAAGTCTGAATAATAGGGCCCAGTTGGCACCGTTTGGTACGAAAACCTAAATAAGATAAAAGGATTTTCCTTCAAAAACGGCGATGTGCTTGGTAGTGCAAAATTCTGGGCCACGGTGACCACTTTTATTCTTATTATCATTTGCCTTAGGTTAGGACAAACAATGCATACATTTCTATGGATAATACAACACGGCTAGTTTACTGGGTTTGCGGGCAAAATGGACAGTCGCCGGTACCGCTGTCAATCATGCGTCCGAGTTGCGTCGGCGTCGGCGTCGTAAATATAGTCGGGACGCGCGCGGGCGGCGAACTTGAATTTTGATGGTAATTAATGTCCACTATACACACACTGTTGTGTGAAGTGGTTAAGGTCTAATCACAAGATAGGGCTTGTTAAAATTATAGGAACTCACTTTTTGTGTTTTCTTTACGATAATTTAAGTCTATTTACTTTGAAAGTCTCAAGACTTTCTTACAATCAAATGAAATATTTTGGGAAATTATTTAACACTTCTTTATGTATGGTGAAGTAAATCTCCATGTATGTACCCAAAATAGATTTAAAAAAAGTATATTTAATGGAAAATATTTGAAAAAGTGTGTCATAGAACCTAAGAAAACCTAAGAAACTTAAGAATATATTTTTAAGTGCAGACGAAGGCTTCCATTTTATTTGATTTATATCATAGTGTTGCCGTATAAATATATTTGTAGACAAATTGTAACTAAGTTGATATAGTTCACGACAAAACAAGTCCTCCCATCTGGAGAGGAAGCCTTGAAACAGCTGCCTCTATGTAACATATACGTAACACGTTTTCAGCCGACATAGTCACGATGCTCTCAGGATTTTAACATGTGCATGTGATGTATGTTACGTAGGACATATTTTAAATATTTTTTGAACAAATATTGACAGGTTGGTAGATATTAGATAATTTTTAAATGAAGCCATGAGCGAATACAATCGCAAAACTAATATTACAGTAAATTTTCTCGTTATGAAAAATTTCTTTAATAAAAATGACAAAAAGAGTCTTGTCCTGTCTTAACTTAAACTTATTTGATGTCCATAATTTTTGTGCTTTTGTATTACTTCTAAATCTTTTTGAATCTCCAATGTCGCGCCTTACTTATAAAAAATAGCAGTTATAATAAAAAAATTGACGTTTCTTTTTTTTGTTGGTTGTCGTTGGAACACGTGAAACACTAAACGTTGAAATGTGAAACACTAGAATAATTTAAATACCGCTAATTTTCACGTCCGCTTAAATTCCACGACATATTCGGCTATATTTCCACGACAGGAAAAATAATTTCCGATACTATAAGACTAGAAGGTTAGCGATAAAACGAGTTAACGATGTACACAGTGTTAGTTGGTCTTGCTACCTTCAAAACCTGAATGCACTGTTGACACTCAAACATTTGGCAAGTTGTTGAAGATTTATCACTTGTGTTTTGTAATTGACAGTTACCATGTGAAGTATGCAAACTACATGTAATCACTTCGTCAGTCGTTAAAAATATTTTAAACGTAAAATACTTTATTCCTAAAGGGTATCCAGAGGCTGGTTGAGTTTCGATGTTTTACCCGACTGTGTCAAAAGTATGGTAAAGGTTTTCGAGCGTATTTATTTATGTATGTCTATTCCTTTGGCACGCTCTACAGCCCAAACGGTAGAACGGTATTTGACATATGAGGTGTCGTTGGATTCGTCAGAATTGTGCTAGTGATATAGGCTACATACATTTTCAAAACGGGCCAAATTTTCTTGGGATACGTCTGGTAATCAAGACAAACGACTGCAAATATCCGATAATTCAGGTCATAATACAAT
>DWNR01004443.1:0-10880 GCA_018250455.1 Polygonus leo
CGTGCCATTTGGCACTCGATACTCTCTGCCTACCCCGTTAGGGATTTGGCGTGAAGATATGTATGTATGTATGTACCTATATTATAAAAGTATGTAGGTAATGTTCACGTTTACTAATAATTAGAACAGCAAACATAGTTGTACGAACATGAACTAGTCTACACTACTGTGTACTGCGGATATAGTTTCAAGTGGAACATTCTCTAACTGTTGCCGGTACCACGAGACTACAAAATTATAATACAGGTAATTTGTATAGAATTTATTACATTATCTCTTTTATTCGTTTATTGCCCAACCGATAACAAATCTCTATTTGCCACTTGGTAGAACTCATGTAGCTAGACTGGGGAGGTACCACCACTGCTCTCACCATCCGTTAAGCAATTCTTGTGTTTCGGTTTGAAGAGGCGTGGTTGCCGGCTGTACTTACCCTCGTGAACATCCTTTTTGCCAGGGGTAACAACGCATCTGCTACAAACCTCGAGTAAGATTCAATCGTACTTAGGGATGAGTAATAATGTCTATGGGCGGCAGTGGCACCATCAGGTGGACTGTATGCTTTTTGCTACATTATCCAAGTGTATAAGTTAGTTTAGTTTTTCTAAGAATTACAATAGCATAGTTGTAGGACTAGTCTACACTGCTGTGTACTGTGGACATAGTTTCAAGTGGAACATTCTCTAACTGTTGCCGGTACCACGAGACTACAAAATTATAATATTAAAGTAAAGGAAATGACGCAGATTGGACTTTGTCAAATTTTCTTGAATAGCAGAAATTATGTGCCATGAACACACTCTTTCAAAAACGACCAAAATCTTTGGACATGGCAACTATTCTTTAGGGGTAGCAACGCATTTGTGGTCAACCTCCGGTAAGGTTCAATCGTAGTTAGGAATGATTACTAATGTCTATGGGCGGCAGTCACCACTTACCATCAGGTGGACTGTATGCTCGTTTCCTACATTTTGCAAGTATCTAAGATGTTTAGGTTTACTAATAATTACAATAGCAAACATAGTTGTAGGAACACGAGCTAGTCTACACTATTGTGTACTGCGGACATAGTTTCACGTGGAACATTCTGGAACTATTTCCCGGTACCACGAGACTACAAAATATATAATTTTAAAGTATTTTGTATAGAATGTTTCAAAATATATGTTCTCCTCCTTCATAATATACGTGTAGTTTTATAAACTGTTGAATTATTTGTAATGATTTGGATCCGATGGTCCGATGGAAGACAAATTGGTTACAGAAAATTATTTTTGAAATTTTGTTTACCTCCCAGAAATAATTATATAATCTGTAGGTACTGACTTTAGTAATAGATTTTTAAAGTTAGCAATAGTGTCTATGAATTAATATGTATGTGAAACTGTGTTGTACGGTTGATTTCTGTGTTTTATGGTATGAAATATTATCTAAAGCAAATTATAGACACTAGTTCGCTCATCAGTACTCAGTGTTTTTTGTGGTCCTATGAGTTATCCCATCGTCTAACGTGCCTGCCTGCCCTGCCTAACCTGCCCACGCGGATGCCGTGAACGCTCGCACGGCTAACGTGCGGGCAGCGTGGCGTCTTACAGCCATCTCACCTGCTTGCCCGCTTCCCTGGCGCGACTAGCGGTGACCGACATGGCCTGTCGACTGCCGTACGCCGTGATGTCCCAGGGTGAACGACGTGTTCGTGTTCTGCACGCCGCCACAGAGTGTGGGGGGCTGCCCCCGCGGAGAGTCTAGCCAGCGTCACTGGTCGGACGCCACCGGCAGAGTCGTGGTTGGGTGCCGTTGACGTTTCCGCGTCTTCGCCACTAGGTGGTGAGTAGGAACACCGTCAGGTTTTTAGTGGGTTGGAGCCCGACATAACCCTCCGTCGGCCCTTATAGCGGGGGATACCTGACCCGGATACCCTCCGGGTACTCCGGCTAAAACAAAAAACGAGTTAGCCCATAACACTGAATACGTGACCAATGAATCTACATTCTATGAAACAAAATATTTCAGGAAGACAGAGGATAAAATTATTTAATATTTCTTTTTACAAGCTATTATTTAGTTTTAACTGCTGTAGGTCGATTGCCCATCAATTTTTATAATCGAATTTCACTTTGCTACCGATTTTCCCATCAAGCTGTAAATATAAAGTCAATGATAATGAAATATTGTGGTAACATTAGGATTTTGTTTGAAAGGGAATTCATAAGATGTCCATTTAGCTTAAAATATTTCTAGTTTATAGATTGGCTAATAATTAATGTCATACGTATTTGAATTTAAATAGTAAACAACTGTAAATTGTGCAAACTGTATAAATATTTGCTGAATCTACCATTTTAAAATTTTCACATTTTCCAATCTCCACTACTTACACTACTCCGTGCTAGCCCTGAGGACTAAGATTTTCGCCTCGTGCGTACGCATAGCCGGCAACCACGCCTCTACAATCCAAAACACAAGAATTGCTTCACGGAGGATTATGAGGGTGATACCTTCCCGGTCGAACTAAACGAGTTGTACCACTTGGTAGTTTTATTTGTTATTGTGTTATAATTTGTTTTCCATGCTGTACATATGTTATGACGTAATAAATGTATCTTTCATTCTTTCTTTCTTTTTTATTGCTTATCTCATTACGACTTCGTTCAAAGCAAGCAGTCACGAGTCGACTCGATAAAATTATAAAATTAATTAACGTAATTAATTTCTAATAGCGAAAGTTAGCCTTTCACACTGCAGGCAATTATCGACAGGAAATTGTTAATAATGGATCCCTTATAAATTATATCACGGTCGTGGATAAATCCAGAGCATTTATGAGCTGATTTAATGGACTGAAGGATAATACAGCGCCAGGTAACAAGAGAAATTTAACATATGTTTTCTATTTATGGGCAGTGTAGTAGCATTCTTCTTTTGAAAAGTGGTCATTGTCCCTTCAAATACCGATCTCAGTTGTTTATTAGCAATTTGATTTTCGCAAGTCGTAGTTATTGAACACACTTGCATTAGCGACCTGCTCATGCTTCAGAGATGACAAAACATGAATGATCAACCTGAAGTTGGTTTTCAGTCTTGTGTGAGGTATGACTTACTATATACGCATTGTCCATATAATTTTCTGTACCATTGACAATATTTGTAGTATGTTATGATCGTCGGTTGAATATTTAAGGTGTGAAAGCAAAACATACAACCAACTCACTTAACAATTACAATATTATTTAGGATGAACTGAATGTAGGTTATTCGTGTACAAAATCAGTTCAAAATACAAGAAATCGACATCTCGATGTGTATCATTATGCACCAAACTGTACCATGCAAAGGATCATTAAGAGAAATAACGGTAAGTCAAAATTTCGGTCGTAATTCCACCGTATCGGCTGGTCCAATTACCGAATAGGTACACGCCAATACGCTACCAACTGCTCTCACAGAAAGACCGAAATTGCGTGCGCAAATTTGACAGAATACATTAATACCCTGCGGCCGACCGTGCCATCAAGGTACACCGAGTTTACAGCCCAAACCGAGGTATTTATTAAGCAGTGTTGCAAAACAAACTATCGATAGTTCGTTATCGATAGTTTAAGTACGCAGGTGAAGTATTAGGAGTTTGAGTATCTACAGTCGATCACGAAACTTGTCAACTTTATTGGTAGAACTATTAATATTATACTAATATGCCTCAAATATTGATGGTATCGCGATTTGATACGATGGCTCCCTGTGACCTATACCTACTGTCGATAATGACAAAATGATCGATAGTGACTTTGGCACGTATATATTGGGTAAGTTACTGACTTTAAATCCCAAGCAAATAGGTGCAAATAGGGCAGTTTAAACGATGGCAGTATAATATCAGCGCTGATTTGTTTCCAATTTGAAATCAGTAACAGATTAAATATAAATATGTCCATACAAATAGTGTATCTGTCTCTATCCTTAGGGATAGCAACACATCTGGGATTAACTTCAGGTACGATTTAAAATAACTTGGTGTTGGTTGCGAATATCTTTGGGCAGCAGCGACCACATGACATCAGTTTGACTGCAGAAAATATTAGTCTTGAGGAGCTATAGATACTAGAAGTTACATGTCAACTATCGATAGACTGTTACTTATACTATATCGATAGTGGACTATCGATATGCAGCACTATTTAAGCAAAACCGAACTATTTACGATTCATACTGTAACTATTACTCACGCACAGGAAAATGCTATCCTATACGATTTCATTACAATAAATCTTAAGCTGAGTTATAAAGTTTTGCGTCGAACGAGACTAAACTAAGGAGATAATGTACTCCGGTCAGGCCATTCTTTATGCTCGACTTGATTCGGCGACCGAATTGCGACTTTACGATTAATGGTTATAAAGTTTGAATTCCTTTGCGGTTAATTTAATAGATTGACGGTTGTAGTACTGATAAATTCAGTCAGATAATTTGTGTGATAATTGACGCATTACTTAAGAATGATAAATCCGGTATAGATACACTATTATCTGAATGTAATCAACTTTATTCGTCAGGTTTGCATAGAATTGTTGAAATGTTTAACTAGTTTCCTTGTAAATACTCAGATAAGGACCATAACCTGGTAAAAGCTATTAAATTATTGGTTCTATTAACTTCTGGTCGTAAATCTTAAGGAATTCTTTGAAGCAATTACTTGAAGAATGCCGGTCAATGGTTGTAGAAATATCTTTGAATTGAATTGTATTGTTTATCGACTCAAGTTCTGTTCGGAAAACGATTTCAAATGAACTCTTGTGCGTTCCTAAATCCAATTATTTTTATGAAATAAAGTATTTGCTTATTGTATGGGTATTTGTAATATCATGAAACTAAATATTTTATACGATTTAGGTATAGGTTGAAAAATAATTTTACGGGCATTTAACAAAGTACGTGAATATTGATAGTTTGTGAAATTTAGGGTTATAGTTATTTTATCTAATGAAGGTAGCAAACGAGGATGCAGCCCACCTGTTGGTAAGTAGCCGCCGCCCATGAACACTAGCAATAATTATCAATATTGAATCGTACCCTACGTTGACCACATATGCGCTGCGATCCTTGCGGACTAAAATGTTCGCCTTGTTGGTAAGTTTAGCCAGCAACCACGCCTCCCCGAAACACAAGAATTTCACGGAGGATTATGAGGGTGGCGGTGGTACCTCCCCTGTGGAACTAAACATGTTCTGCCACCTGAACTGTTCCGTGTCAAAATATAGTGTATATGGAGCAATTAGAAGGTTTCTTCTGTACCTGCTTTTTAGCGTATTAGGTTTCAAGAGATACAGAGAAGACGAGAGATTGCTTATGATTTCGCAATTAAATAATCAAACATACCTAACTTTTTTATCGCATTAAAATAGCAAACGAGCATGCAGTCGACTTTATGTCATGTGTATACCGCCCATGGACACTTTTAACAAACCTCAAATACGTTTCGAATCAAACCAGAGGTTGACCATACATGCGTTGCTACCCCTGAGGACTAAGATGTTCGCCTTGTGCTTGATTATAGCTAACAACTATGCCTTTGCAATATTGAAACTAAAAAAGGCGGATTGCTTTACGGATGATGAGTGGCGGTGGGCCTCGGTTGAAAATAAAAAGTTTTACCTGCCATTAAGTACGTAAAGAATGAAACATAACATTTATACTTAATTTTATATACTCTATTATAATATTAATAGAGTATATAAAATTAAGTATAAGTTAACTTCACAATAGTGTCTTAATTTAAACACTTAGGTATCGGCATATTTGTATCCAACGGTTTTATAGAATCGTAAACCCTTTTTACGATGGAGTATTGTGCAGTACAGACATAAAAGTAACGGTTGTTCGAACCGCTGAAAATCATAAATCTGTGTTTACGTTAAAACAATCAATGTTTTCATAATAATACGCGGTAATATTCTATCTTTGTTTCAACTATGATGCCGGAATGCATATTGTTTTGCAAGCAACGTTTGGTATCATTGGAGCTTTGGGTTTTATTTTCTGAACTGTCCGTTTTGCCAGGTGGTAGAACTCATGTAGTTCGACTAGGGAGGTACCACCGCCGCCCTCATAACACCGGTCAACAAAATTTTGTAACAAGAAAGGCGATTACAGGCGGTGTCACAGCTAATACCCACAAATAATAGATTAACCATGTTTAAGTTTTATTTTCACATTTATAGTATTTAAATAGCGCAGTTGTGTTTTCTATTTTTCGAGCAAAGTGATTATTAAAAATGTCAAGAAAGTGTAAAAATGACCCAGACAAGTTTTGTTACATATGTGGCGATTTTACTTTTAAACTCAGCGATAAAATTTATCTCCATAAGTGTCTAAGTAGTATGAAGAGTATTTGGTTTTGCCATCGGACAACAAGGTACGTGACTTCAATTTGTCCAAACAACAGGCAGAAGTATGTTATTTTCGCGATCGAGATGAAAAGTTAAATGTTTTTTCGCACATGATCTACGAGTATATGGCTTTGGGCTCTAATATGTCGTTGAAGATACTTTTTTGCATTCACACTTCTTTCCTTTCTTTTTATTTTGGGCACTGTTAGCGATGAACACGGAGAAAGATTCTACAACGATATTTCTACGATAGAAAAACGATATCAGGGCAAGTAGACTCCGCGTATTCTGGTGTATTACTGTTAGACATTTCAACAAGCAAAATATAGAAGAAAATCATAAAGTTACATAAATCATATTGATATTAATATTGCAATATAGCAAAATATCCTCATTTTGTTAATAAAATTTGAAGTTTTCTAAGATACAATAAAATCTAATTCCAAAAAAACTATTCGTATTTGGAACATTTGAATTTCATTTATTATCCTTATCCTCGTTTTGAAAGTTATTACACAAAAGTTTCCTTGTTACATTCTAAAAATGTTTTTTTTTGTTGAATCCTCCTGAAGCAATTCTTGTGTTTTGGTTTGGAAAGGCGTAGTTGCCGGCTATACTTATATTGCACGAGGTGAAAATCGTAGTCCTCAGGGGTAGCAACGCATCTGTGATCTATCTAGGTATGAATAATTGCGCTTGCGATGATTACCGATTTCCATGGGCGGCAATGACCACTTACTATCAGGTGGACTGCATGTTCGTTTGCTACTTTTATAAAATAAATCAAAAATATGGATAAAGTAACGTGAACACAAAGAATTGAATATAGAATTGAATAGGATTGAATTTCCGGAAATGAAAATCTTAACAGCGGTTGTGTAACCTGGTGTTACAAATGTCCCAATAGTGAAGTGATGATGCGTACTTATAAAGTTTAAGAATTGATACATATATAACCAACTAGGTTTTTTTTATTGCCTAAGGGAGCAAACAAGCATGCAGTCCACCTGATGGTTAGTGGTCACTGCCGGTCATGCACATTAGTGATCATCCCTTGTACGAATATGCATTTACCCAAATGTGCACTAATTCCTAACAATACAAATAAACTACAATACATACGAGAACCCACAACAAATCTTTTGTATACCAAAGATTAATACAAACAATACACTATATATAACAATACACTATACAATACATTCAACAATGTGCAGAATTACATCCTCTATAATTTTCTACGATACCGTACTGTTAGCCGAACGTGTTTCTCATCTGGCGCCCGGTATTAGGATACGTACTTTAGCGCGTTCAAATCCAACTTTCTTGCTATTGTTGGCCATAGAGTATATAATATATTATAATAGACATGACAACAAAGCGTTTAGACTGTTATTTTTTTTCTATTCAAGAATATAACACAATAGTTATAATTCATATAACGTTTTGTAATATTATCTTATTGGGTGGTCTTGGTATTTAATTTAATTAGTCGTTATTTTCAAGTCACACGCACAGAAAAGTATAATACAGCAGCAGACAACTAAGATACAATAATCCTTTCATGATAATGATTCAAAGTAATATTCTAGAAGTGACATTGTCATATTTTTTACGAAGAAGTTCCCCTTGAAGTTTACTCTATAGTCGCTATTGTGAATGGTCAAAATCAAATTGTATCACGCCTGCGTCATGAGGCATTGGCAATCTGTTTGCAATTTGCATCTGTTCGATTTCTGCGATTATTCTTAACAAGACACCTGTACTAGACCCTATTTATATAGGTGACTCTATGGTCGTTACTGTAAATGTTCAGAGTCATGGTCCCCTTGTCTCCTTATCTGAATATTTTAATTATCAAAAATATTAAGCTTTAAATATGACACAATAATTAATTTTATAATAAAACACTCGTTGAACTAAACTTTAAAAGTGACTGTCAGATTTCTTACGGGAAAATTCTACTGGATATTAGTAGTTCTTGTGAATGGTCAAAGTAGCAATTTTATCCTACTCTTGTCCTACTTTTTGTCTTACCCTGTTAGATTTTTGCAATTATCTGATACAAGACACTTCTACGAGACTTATTACTCTATGGTCGTTATTGTGAATGGTCAAAGTCTCATTGTTGCATCACGCGTGCGTCATGTATCAATGACGTCGTTAATACGGTTACGGTTGACATCTGCTTCGGTGTAATGGGCTCGTGGCAAATTGATGGTATTAACGGCAAATTCGATACAGCGAACGGTTCGGTTGTCACGTTGTTCGATTTCGCCAAAAGCAATGTGTCTTTTTTTGAGTGCATTGGTTGAACTTAAGTCAGATGTTTAAATTTATTGTCATTTAATAGGGCTTAATGCACAGAACAGATTCAATCTTTAGCCTGCACCAACATCAAAATGATAAAACAATATTTTTTGCTTATTAGTTCATTGAAGTCAGTTCCTTTAAATAAATAAACATTTACTGTTAGTACTTGATCTTATCGATTTTGTCTGAGACAACCTATAAATAGGAAAACTTACTATTGGATTAAAATACTTATAATTCACGTTTTTAGAAAACCTCCACGTCTCAAATTGATATTATTGAAGACAATAATTATGATAATAATTATAACGATATTTAGTTTCCTGAAACTTACCAAAAATAATACAACAATACTATTTAAACGTGCAAAATAGATTTCCTCTTAAGCATTTCCCTCCAAGTAAAATAGTTTGCTTACAAAGTTTAAGACGCTGAGACGAAAAAGAGATTGCATTGAAACTTCCCATCGAACTATGTGCCTTCCATTAATCAGCGGTGTTTAAACTCCAATAAGAAGGGTAGGGAATTTTAATTAATTTGAATGTTTTCAATTAAGATTTACGGATTGTTTAATATAGTTTCTTCGGAGAAGTAATGGAGATGAATGAAGAAGGGAGTCGTCGAATCGTAGTGAATGAAGATGAGGAGTACACTGAACGGGGCAATTGAATGTTAGTTTATTTTCAGGAAAAATAAAAGTCTTGTATATTTTCTCAAATATGAGAAAATGCTATAAGAAAATAGCCCCTTTTTAATTAACTTACTCTAGGTTCTTTTTTAAGACGCCCATCATAGGTTTTCAAGACATGATATCGCTTTGGGACATGAAATCGCAACTTTGCCAACCAAACATATTATGTCTGCTTTTGCTTCGTTATCACTGAGTTTACCGTGCCGTTTGGCACTCAATACTCTCTGCCTACCTCGTTGGGGATTTGGCGTCAAGATGTGTGTGTGCGTGTGTCAATGAGTTTGTATTTATTTGTTAGCGTAAAAACTTAACTTATTACTTAAAGATTCTCTTATTTAGTTAGCATCAATATTTAGTCAAAAGTAACTTATGGCAAGCATACAGTTGAGCTAATCTTATAGAGACGATGGATGATGCACTAAAAATATATTCTGCACTCGCTATACTATCACATCCCTTTTGTCGATGGCACCATGAATTTTCACACAGCTGAATATATATACACAGACCCAGAACAGAAATCCAATATCATTCAGATAGGAATATATGTCAGCCGTCATTTGAAAGAGGTCTATTGTTCACTTTGGCTTACTAGTGTGGTAAAACTTTCGAATATAAAACATAACTACTATGTAGGTAGAACGCTGTCACGTCATAACTTGTACCACAGAGAAGGTTGAATACAGTATGTTGCACAAAGATAACAGTAGTCCATCCGATTGTGGAATGTTTACGATCTTTCGGAAGCAGTTTGCGGCGACAAATATTGCACGGACATAAATTTAGTTTTGCATCGGACAAAGTCAAAAACGATTCCGGTGGCAATAATGTAACTGTGAACAAAAGCAATAAATATGTTTTAATACTTAAATTTATTTGACATTTTATTGCAGTTTACGTTTTAACTTCAGATGTGAAATTATCTGTGAATAACCATTCAAGTTATGTGCAGCAAATAGCTAAACATTATAAAATTTTATACATACAACACACATGTGTGTGGGTGAACATATGTGTGTGGGAGAACATTTCACATTTTCTTCAATGGTCTTAGAAATAATAGAAAACGATACAGTCGTATTATTACAGTGAAGAGTATAACAATTTTACATGCTTTGTGTGTGCAATTTGTGTGTGCTTTAGTGTCTAACTGTTATCTTCCGATATACGAAAGTTTATTTATATATTTACCGTTTGATCGTTACGTATAATGAAGAGAAGCTTCAGCGTATTGGGCGAAATTTAGCAGTAAATAGTTTTAGTTATATTTAAAACAGTATTAGCTACCTAAAATTGAATATCGTTTAACATAAATACGCAAAGTTATTAGTATTGTTCTCTTTTTTTGTCATTGAAACAAAATAGAGTGACATAATGAACGCAGACGTAACGCAAAGGGAACTTCTTTATCAATGTCTAGCTTTTACCCGCGGCTTCGCTCGCGTATTATTTATTTTTTTAATAAAAGTATTCTATGTCCTTATTAACACCTC
>DWNR01004444.1:0-10879 GCA_018250455.1 Polygonus leo
TTAAAAGTTTGTTTAGGGATTGTAAAATAGTTTTGTACTGAAATAATAAAATAATTATATAGTATTCTATTCTAGTATGCACAAAATGCCGCTTTGTCATATATAACATTTGTCCGCATTACAATTACAAAACATTGTCCACTTTCGCTAAAGCTTATAAAACTTCGTAGCACCAACGAACAAGTGTCTAAGTAATATAGCTTAAAAATGGCAAAGTAAAGTAAACAGAGTATGAAAAATTCCACTATCTTATTAAGGACATTCTCAAAGTGGGTTAA
Source organism: Polygonus leo (assembly GCA_018250455.1). NCBI lineage: Eukaryota > Metazoa > Arthropoda > Insecta > Lepidoptera > Hesperiidae > Polygonus > Polygonus leo. Next base: position 279 of record DWNR01004444.1, read on the forward strand.
GAGGCGTAGAAAAGTACGGTAAAGACGAGCCAGTGGAAAAGAAATCCTTTACAGCTTTATTATACCCTTGGCATAATTTAATGTACTAAAAGAGCATTTCTTGTTGCGGTTTTTATTTCAATTACATTTAAATAACACCATTTTAAAGAATTCACGATTGAAATGAATGCGTCGTTTATATTACGACATTACACTTTTAACTATAGTGTAATAGGAAGACTCTTAACTCCATAAAATACAGGAAAATGGTTTATGTATTAGCTGTATATTGAAATACTAATTGGAAAACTATAGTAGCTCGTTTTGGTACTTCTTACATTTACTAAGTAAGTGATCGAGTAACACGGTTGTAAAGTACGAGTGACGCAACTTTTTTAGAAATTTCTTGAAGATATACATTGATTAAAGTTACAAATTACATGATCACTACATATTTATTTTTAAAATCACTATCTGCTTTTGATTTACTTATACGTAAAATGTCAAATATACGTGTGTAATGCTTTTTTTTTAATAATGTATTTATAGTGCAATAATTATAAAAATATTTGCTTTCTAAATTTTAACCCTGTCAAATTTCATACTCTTCCGCCCCCGTAATGTCTCTAGAAAGGGGCACAAAGTTTTTGCTTCACGTATTAATATATTGATAATTTACTGTATATATATCAAAAAGTACTTAAGGAACCCAAGAAGCTCAATAATTTCGTCCTAAATAACACTATTGAGTCAAATGAACTAAATCATCAATCAATCAACACGCTATTAGAATATAATACCGAAGAACTCAAAGCATGTTATGGTTAAAAATGGCACAGGAAATGCTATGACGCATGAATAAACTGTGAAGAAAAGAAAGCTTCTATGATTACGGTTAAGAATGAATACCGCAGACCGAGAATTGGTTTACAGCTGACAATAAAATTCTAAAGAATTTTCACGTGAAAGGCATTTCAAAAATGCATACAATTATGTTGACACACCTCTGAAACTCGGAATGAATATTTACGCTTTCTCATTAATGCGGTATAGGGAATAATAAATATTGAATATCGGGTATAGTGAGAAGCCGAGCTGCGTGGCGACGGCGCAGCACGCGGTGCCGCGGTGGTCCGATAGGCCGAGAGCCGGCCGAAGCTTGCGTCATTTTCTTATTCAGAATTTTAATAAAAATGTAGCGTAGATTGACTCGGAAACGTATTATTTGTAAATTTTATATGTGATGTTTATATGAATACCGTTTCATAAATATAAATGCATTCGTATGAAAATAAATCGTAACTTTAAAAATATCTCTAAAGTTTCTCTATGTTTGTGTAAATTATATCGTTATATCTTTTGCATGTATAATATTGCGTTTATTATAACAATAAATCGTAATCGATCTGAGGTTCATATTATTCAATTTTCTAAACATTTTCTGTGAGTATATTCTGTAATATGTACCTGTATTCGCTATGTATGACAATATAATTGAAAAAATGTGACAAAAGATTCGAATCATGATCAATATTAAGTTCACAAAAAACAACAAATTCACACTAAACTATACTATGTGATTAGTACTTTATTAGTAGAAAAGTTTCGACGTATATTTTCCTCCTCAAATTACTCAATAGCAGCAGAAAAACAGTAAATACAATTATCTATATACAAACTTAAAAATGCCGTGAAACTATCGTTCGCGCTGTACACTAGAGTACTCGGAGCGAGCGGTCGGCAAGGTGCAGTGTTACGGCAATGAATGAAGAGGTACCAGAAACGCAACCTAAATACCGCACATTCTTCGAGTCCCGTCCCCACGTGTGCTTACCTACCGCCGTTGCAGCCAGAAATAATATGCTTCTGTTACATGCCGACATATAATGTATTGGATTGTGAACCTATCGATAAAGTTTCGTAGTAGAATGATACATACGATATATGAGTTTAGTTCATAGATAGTATAGGTTTAATTGTATTACCTAACTTAATGTTTGTTTTACTTAGGCTTTAAGTTTAGTGCCCACATAAATTTGAAGGAATAGTATTGTAATTATTTTTTAAGAAATAGCATATGCTTTCATCTACAGCTTATTTCGTTTGTTATTGTTGACTCAATCGGAAATTGCCGCATTCCTTGTATGTACCTACCGTACCACCTTTTCGAAGATTATAGCGTCGTTAGTCATATAAGATGAAACCGAAATACAATCACAAATCGATCAAATTAATTATAAAAGTTGTTTATTACACACCGGATATGAATCATTTTACTCGGAATGACTAATTTACTTAGAATTGTTTTTTGTCCATTCAATGAATAAAACTTTAACGATATTTCAAGCAATCGATTTGTATAAATTCATGAATTCGACGGATCTGTTAATGTAATAATTCCTTTAAAATGAGGTCTTCAACCTTAACAACTATACGATATCTAAACATAAAAAGAAGAGTTCATTCTTTCATTCGGTTCCCACGTTATTTTTTGTGAAGGAGCCGATAAGGGGAATAGAATACCCTTTCTTAGTCCTGTAAACGATCGTCGGCCCTTATTTATTGCTAATAGATTTCCGAACGGTAAAATGCTTGAGTATGTATGCATTTAAAAGGAGGGGACGATCCACTTAATGCAATCACAACTAGTCGATTACATTACATTTTAAAATTCAATTAGAGAAAGCTTCAATAAATTGTAGTTCGTTCGATCATGTCTTTAAATTAATACCCAAAGGCACAAACATTATGTGGAGGTATTTAAAATGTTTAATTGAAGGTTTTATGACATATACAACTATAAGCGTGTTATCTGAAATCTTTTTAAAACATTCATCAATTCCATTCCTCTTTAAAATTAAATATAAGAAGGATATTAATTTCAAATACCTAGTTGTATTCTACGTTTATCTTATACAAATAATACATGTGATTTAATTTCTTTTTCAAAAGATATGGCTTCTTATTTCCCTCATCAAGATATCTTCAATAAATTGATACATCAGTTGAATATTAAAATCGATAAGTCGTTTTTCTGTTAGAAAGGCAGGATGATTAAAGTAATTACTGACACTCGATACTTTCCACATGTCTTTGGTATGACAAGACACCTGCAAGCTTTTACGTTTGCAGGTGTCCAGTGCAGTTGTTGACCCGATGGACTTCACATGTATAAACTTAATTGAGGAGTCGCATAAATTGGTTTTATTATAAGGGAATAATAAAATGGAATACAAATATCTGTTCTCTCTTACTCGCCAGATGGTAGACCTCATGTAGTTTGACTAGGAAGTACCATCGGCACCATCATAATCATACTTGAAGCAATTCTTGTGCTTCAGTTTGGAATGGCGTGGTTATCTTATGTACTTTCACAAAAACATCTTAGTCTAGGGTAACAACGCGGCTGTTTTAAACCTCAGGTAGAATTCAATCGTACTTGGGGATGATTACTAATATGCTCTATATTAGTAACTTACCATGAAGTGGACCGCTCGTTTGCTACCTTACTACAATAAAAAATAACTGTTTGCAGGTGCGGGCGCGAGCGGCGGCGTGACGGGCGTGACGCGGCGCGGACGGTGCAAATGGTTCAACGTGGCGAAGGGCTGGGGGTTTATTACCCCCGATGATGGCGGCCAAGACGTCTTCGTTCATCAGGTAATTTGCAAAAAGAAATTATAAAAGAATAAAAAACGTTTCTTGATCCGAATAATATTTATTTAGTGGAGTCTAGATCTAATAGGACGCTGTTGTGGATAAGGGAAACTGGTTTACGGGCACATCGGGTTATTTTGATTTAAAATCTTTGACTAAATAAAAAAAAAATAACTATTCTAATCTCCTAAGCGACTCTTTGAGCGTTAAAGAGCTTAAAATAAGCTTGTTTAAAAGTTTCTTAGACATTAATGTACTTTTTATAATGCAGCTTCTCTTGTAAAGTCTATAGTTAATACAATTTTACAGGCTTAAAAAGCGTTTAATGCGACACATGCCTAGAAGCTACTCGTTATAGCGACAAGCGCAGGGCGCCTCCAATAAGTCCTGCCAGTAATAATGGTAAAAGTACAAAAAATACTGAATGTTCGACGTCGGCGTGTACGCACTATTGTTGGAAATAATGGGATCGATAACTTTTTGTCAGGTTTAATAGTTAATTCTTTAAGAATGTCGTCAAAACACTTTTTTTAACGAGCTTCTAAGTACTTTGTCAGATGTAGTAAAAAGTGTGTGAGTGCAATTTACATACGGCAGAAGTGATATAAGTGATCTAGGGATATTGTTGTTTATAAAAAAAATTATACGTGTAATTTAAGTAATTCACTTCCTAAGCCGATGATATTATGTTTATACTTTTTTAATTTGATTATTTAAAGCAAATACGCCAAAAGAGTACATAAGTACTCATTAGTAGTACGCCTAAACGCTTAAAGAGTACATATAGTTCTAGTAATCGCATTGTGTATATGACCTTTTTTATTTAGTCGGAGTTGATCGTGACGGATTTTCGTTTCATCGAGAGTCAAATCACAACGAGTCTAAAGAAGTTTCACTTCAAAAATAAATCCATTGAGAAAACATGCTGTCGTATCTAGCGGTTGGCCTGATAGTGCGCTTATTTGTTTGTTCGGCTTATCAAGGCCGGATGTTTTTTCTATAAATTTACGCCACCAAATTTGTACTTCGTTCGACTGCAACAACGCTAGCGGTAAAATTTATATTAGGTCAAGACTACGTTATTGGAAGTTGATAAGGTTGACTTTTTTCTCATGATAACTTATTTCATATTTCGTTCATATTTGAAGGGGACATAGGGACTTGATTCGGTTCGGTTATATTACCAGATGAATCTACATATTATTTAATTGTAAGTTGATTTGTGTCAGGATGATTGTTGTACGGAAAACTTACAGGTTTGCGCGGTAGTATGTACAAAACAAGTAGTTGGTAGTTCATCCAAGAACAATGGTTTGTGAACTGCTATGGTCGTAGGAATTACTTGTAATTAAGTATTAGGTAAAAATACTACAAACTTAATATTATAATTTTTCAGAGCGTCATACAAATGCCAGGCTTTCGATCACTGGGAGATGAGGAAGAAGTGGAATTTGAATGCAAGGAATCTGACAAGGGGCTTGAAGCAACGCGTGTGTCCGGACCATCTTCTGTCGATTGCCAGGGATCGCATCGTCGACCCTTGTCCAAGAAGCGGTTCAGGAAAATACGGTAAACGTTTATCGAAAATTAAATACTTGACTTAGTCCAGAGTAATGAAACGCTGAATATGGAGAAACTTGTCAACAACAAAAATATATACCGCATGGGCTCATTCGCAAATTACATATAGGCACTGAGATTTTACTAGGCACTTGCTGTAATAATGGATCTGCAATCTTACCTTAAACCCTTCTGAAAGTTACTACTTTGTATTTACTCTTACCATAGATTCCTAAATTTATCGTCTTTAATCTACTGGGAATCAAATACAAGCAAGTTAAACGCTTTCAAACCTACGTGTTTGTCGCAAAAGTTCATAAACTGCAATGCAATGTTTATTTCGACTACATGTGCATTTGCTACTTCTAATATTACAGAGGTTTAACAGTAAAATGAAGTATTCTAATCATATCCATCAATACATTGACAATATAAAATGCGATATATTTTTAGTGCAGTCTGTCATAGACACATTTATTATTTCTAACGGGCATGTCATTCATCGGCAGCTTTATATCATTAGTGAGAGAATTCAGTGTAATGCTAAACCTGGCAACCATATGATTCCCATAATTCCGAGTAGAAAACTGTTAATTAATAACCAAGTTGCAGGTTGCCTCAAGCCTCTTTTATTATTTTTCATGCAAAAAGGACTAATTTAGTGTATGATCAACTTAGATTCACTTAATTTTAACTTAGGTTATGTTAATGTTCATGCTAAATTACCCTTCTAACTCTGTATTGAGTAAAGGTCCCATCTGGTGGAGCTTTACTCCTTCTGAGATTGATCACTTTGAATACTACCACACTATAAAAACTCTTAATACACTAAAACAACGTAAATATCCATATTAAAAGGATAAACATATCAATACATACATTATTAGATTGCCTGCTTAGATCCCTTTGTATAAATCGTTATGTAACCTACTATGACAAGAACGTTTATAAATTAAAAATCACGTAACACGCACTGAAAATAAGAATATGTTAACAATAATGTATTATTCTAGTTGCTACAATTGTGGTGAGTTTGCTAACCACATAGCCGCCAAGTGCAGCATCGGGCCGCAACCAAAGAGATGCCACAACTGCAAAAGTGAGGACCACCTTATCGCTGATTGCCCTATAAAGGTAATTTATTACATATTCATACAGCGTCTCGCACGAATGCCTTCTTGGTAGCAGGTCACAATGTCAGTCGCAAGGTAAATTTCCATTGTGTACTTCCAGTCTCTTCTATACTAATAAAATTTGACACGGCGTGTTTGTTTAATAAGGCGCTTTTGGATGTTTGGTGTTAAATTTGAAGGATATTTTTTGTAACAAGTAGTTATGCAGTTCACCTCTGTAGCTCACACGCGTCTGTTATTCCCAATGTAACTAAAATACCTATAATACTCGTATAATGTACCTATTTGATCACATTAACTTGAAACCAATCACAAATATTTTGCGTTATTACAGAAGTAATTTGACCTATATTTAGTACCACACACGTCACATAAGTGCAGTGATGAGCAATTATTGCCGTATAAATAAACAAGTTTTTAAGTAAACCTATATTGGTGATATCGTTATCACGGACTGCAACGCAAATTTTGGTCTTTTGATTTACTTGTTTTCACAAATATGCACCCTAGGTTAATGAACCATTTAAATACTTAATGTTTTAGGTGGAGAAGAAAAAAGATGAGTCCCAATCAAAGAGTTCCGGCAGTTCCCAAGGCAGTCAGCAAGGCAGCCCACAACAATCTTAAAGACCGATGTAAGCATCGAGGATCCAGGAATTGTTATACTGGACCCTGGTGTAAGACTTCTTCGATTCCCAATGGCATTTACTTCTATAAGCATACGTATATTTTAGATATACTAAAGTTATACACGTAGTATTGTTCGAGTACATGCTTCGTAGCCATGTTACTTACGTATATCAGTGAACCGTAGCCGAGCGGCCTGACCCGCCAAACTGCATTATCAACTTAGTTGTTAAATGAATTAACGTAAATTAGATTATGGAACAAATCTACCTCATTGTAACAAAGATACTACATACATTTTAATTATTGAATTATGTACAAGACTGATGAGTACAAATCCGTTAGGTACAAACTAATGTTACTTACTCATAGATTTATAACCTAAGTTTGCAAACGTAACTTAAGTACAAATTTTATGTGTTCGAGTGTCGGTACCTTTTTATTTTACATTTTACTGTATACCCAAAGTTAGTGTGTGTTTACGATTATATTATTTTAATAATTTTGTTGCTATATTATATTATGACCAATTTATGTTATTTTAGCATGTAATGTTTGTAGGTTAGATACCTATTTTATGACTGGCTATGAACAAAATATAGTATGAAGATTTCCTCAGGTTGAAAATGAAAATGCAATGAAAGTAATAAATATTTACTTATTATACGCGCTACTATACCTGACATAAAATATCAATAACTAACGGGTATTTACAAAAGTTAATAGTTATTATAATTTATTTTATCTGAAGGATATATTGACTTCATTAGTCAAAAACTATATTGATATTTTAACTACTTTGACAATTTTATTTCATGCCTAAATATTTAACTAGTACCAATAAAATGGAAAAGTTGAATCGAAGTTAATGTGCCAAAGTGAAAGTTGAATGTAGTTGCAATAATATTATTATTTAAATTAGAATTTAAATAGTAGCGTCAATTAAGTTTATTTTTACGTGCTTGCCTTTTTCGAATTTAAACAAAAAAGATTCAAGCTTCAGTGGAATCGGTTGAAATAAATCAATTTTGACGGATTACCCCAAATTCACGAACTGCAACTTAACTCAGATAAAATACAAGATAAATAATGTGCTCTAAATCTATAATTATTAAAAAATAATTTCGATATATTGGTATCGGTATAATATTTTTCATAAGATTTTTTGAGTGCAAAATAATCTACACTGAATAATCATTATATTGATTTATATAAATATGAGATAGTAAGGACTAATTACAAAACTAGGTGTCAAAATTCATTATATTGTACCTAGGTTTGATAATGGCACATAGAAGTAAAGTTAGGGTTTATACGGTTGTCTGTTGATAGTGCCATTTGTAGTACTAGAGTTAAGATCCAAAATAAAGGGAAGGTCGAAGCACTAATTCTATTATCATTGACGTATGACTACTTTTTTCTGCTATATTTTATTTTTATCCTGTCAAAAAAATATTATAATGAATAGTAGTAACATTAACAGGGGTAATCCATGAAGTAAAGTATCCTTTAACCATATTTGAACCAAAAATTTAAATTTGCGATACTGTTTGCTCAAACGTCTATTTTAAGTAAGTGAAGATTTTATTATCCGACCACGCTATAGATCCTGATTTTAAAAAGATTAAAATGTCTTGTTAATATTTCTACTAATGTAATAGAGTATATACTAATGAAACTTATAATTAAAGTTGAGTACATTCAGGAAATTCAAAAGGTTTTCAAAAAAATAAAAATAAAACAATATACATTTGTTATCGTGGTCGGGTTTTAGTTTGTCGTAGTACTTAATCCAACCCATTTTGACTTTTAAATGTACCAATATTTTTCAGCCATAATAAAAAAGTAGTTTTAAAAATATAATCACGTCCTATTAGTTATGCATAATAGCTACTTTTAAAGCCACTGTTTTAAAAGAATAAGTTTACTATCAAAATTATTATTTTAAAATAGTGTATTTTTACAATGTGCAACCCATCTTATATTACTGATTAGTGCAAATTCTTCTTTGCTACTTTGTAATACTGCGCTCAGATTCTATGACTTTGCGACATTTGAATTAATTAGAATACTCTGTTGTAAGTGTGACTACAATAAGTTAATTACAACACGTCAATAAAACTTGATTTTTCTTACATTAAAAAACATTGGCACTTTCATCTTTCTCAGGGGTTGCCTTCAATATTTTCCAATATATGTCTTCATCTTATCCGATTTACTAGCAGTGCTTTTTGTTATGTATTAATAAACATTATTACTAAAACTCGGTTATTACAAAAATTGGTAGAATTTTCTTCAAACTTTGCACAAATTATCACACTTTTCAGATCACAGTATCGTAGAAACAAATGAAAGCAATACACACGATAACAGTTGTTCCTTTTAATACTTACATACAAATACATGATCAATATCAGACACGTTACAGATATTTTTTATGTGTTCAACATCACTTCCAAAACATAATTTTTATAATAAATACAAAGGCGGTTATAATTTTTATAGCTTTTTTTAAATTAAGATTGTCATTTTGTTACGTAAGTATTAATGCATAATTACTTCACAATTAATAAATGAGTAGCGATAACCCAACGATTATTGAAAAGTTTTTAAGAATGATTAATTTAAGTATATTGTTAAAATATTTTTAATTTAAGAACAATGCCATGAGTTACAAGTATAATCACAATTTTATTATTATTAATTAACCTTTTTTCATAATTTGGCCGCTGTAAATGTTGTTCAACGAGTGTTTTTTTATCTATAGAGTCCCATTGATGATTTTTCATCGTAATGCTTGGTACATATTACTTAATTACTACTTAAATAAAGTAACTTGATTACATTATTATTTATGTAGCGGCTAAACGGTTTCAGACTATATCAAACCTATTAAAATTTATATTAGAGAGGGTCAAATTATGAAAATATTTAGTATACATGTAAGCAATATCACAATCAAACAAGACACTGTCAAATGAGGTATTACAAATACGGGTTTCTTAGATTTATATTTTATGGGAATAATGTAGCTTTTAAGGATTTAAAGACTATTTGAAATCATCTACCTCATAATTTAATAAAGTTAAATAGAGTTTATTGATAAGTTAATATTATGAACATATACAAAGTCTAGCGATTATATTTTCCATTCTATCTTTGCTGATTGCCGAGTAAGTAAAGGTTTTGTATTTCTTATGTTTAGAGTTTAAATTTTGTTTTCTTTTTTATTTTTCAAAGAAAAATATAGTACAAAATAAAATTTGTTGTTTTATTTCATTACCCCTCTTTAAATTTTTAGTAATACAAAAAAAAAATCAAAAGTAACAATCGAATTCTATACCTTGCTATTAATTTCCTTGTTATTACTTGTTTACCAGGTGGTAGAACTCGTGTAGTTCGACCGAGATACGACCGCCACGTGAATCAATTCTTGATTTTAGGTTTGGAGAGTCGTGGTTATCGGCTATACTTATACATGAGGCGAACATCTTAAGAGTAGCAAAGCATCTGTGATGAAATTCCGGTACTGAGGTCCTTGGGCGGCAGTGAACACTTTCAATCAGGCGTACTACATGCCCGTTTGTTGTTCGGTTCTATTTTTAGTTAAAAAGTTTTTATTTTTCTATTTTTAGTGGTAGACTC
>DWNR01004445.1:0-10878 GCA_018250455.1 Polygonus leo
AAAATTATTAATTATTTTTCACTTTTTAGTTCATCTTGAAGTCGGTTCTATTTTTAGTTAAAAAGTTTTTATACCTACTATGTACCTAATACGTAGCATTAAAAGATTAATGTTGAATGAGATACTAAGGTTTTATAAAGAATAAACTGTTTTACTTCTACATGTAGTATTGTATGCTGAATACAATACTTTGCGTATTGTACAATTTTATCATCATAATAATGTTTTGTATAAGAGGAACCCATCGTCTTTTTTTGTGTGATTTACAAACAGACTAACACTCGTATTTATAGTTTCAGTTAAGATTAACTACCTCTGAATAAGACGAAAAAATCCACATCTTAGTCATCTTAGTTCCCTGACTAAGATGTGGATTAATCCTCTTAAGACAAAAACAATCGTAAGCCAATGTCAAATTAAGCACTAGAAATGCCAATGATTGTTCCAATTGAAAATCATAAAACAATAAAATTGTTCAATTTGGACTGTGAACAGAAAGCCACATTCTTCCCGTCATCACGAAACTACGTGCCACTTCGATAATGACGGCTACCGACTCGTTAGAAGTACCCACTTTTACACCTTTTATGTTGGTATTTTTTGTTTTAATACACGACGTGTTTGAAGAATTTTTAAAGGTGGTAAAGGAGTATAATTTAATGGGTCTTTTTTATTTAACTCGAAAGTTAAATAAAAAATTACTATCAAGAGAAGGAGTTAAGGGCATTATTTAATTTCTGGAGTTTAAGCAAAGGAAAGGATGAAAAAAGGTTATCCTTATTAATATTAGTTCTATTAAGAATAATTGTAATATGAAAAGTACAAGATAAATAAGATTATATTACAAATTCAATATTTCTCTCTTAATAAGCTTAATTAAGGAATACATTTTCAAAATTCCTTATTGTCTTAATAAAAATACGAACTTTTGTGTAAAGTGTTCTTTACGCTTACTTAAGTGTATTATCTAAAGTGACTCAATTATATCATAAATCGCTACAACATTAATAATTACTACATTTACTTCGAACGCCTATCTAAAGTTCTAAACTGCATGAAAACGGTAGCGCGGCTAATAGGCGGGCGTGAGCCGAAAAAAGCCGACGGGAGCCGAGTCGTGAGCTCTTACGGAAGATGTATGGAAATGTGCACCTGCGCGCCACCCACTGCGCGCAGATCGACGATAGTTTGAACGCTTTTCCGCTCCACTCGCGTGCTACCGTTCTGTGCAAATTACGCTGTATTTTTGCTCCAGAACGCTTTAGATTGCATTGGTGTCGGTGCCTTTTATCGTTTAAAGGTAGCAAACGATCATGCAATCCACGTGATGGCAAGTGGTCATTGCCGCCCATGGAATTTGTTATCAACTACGATTGAATTGTACCCGAGGTTGGCGATAGATGCGTTGCTACCCCTGAGGACTAAGATATTCGTCTCGAGTGTAAGTGTAGTCGGCAACTACGCCTCACCAAAACCGAAACGCAAGAGTTACGATTAGTTATGATCACGGAGGGTTATGATTAGTTGAAATTCGCACACATTATTGATAAACTGCATTTAAGAAAATGTATCTGAATACAGTTGCTCTTTTCTATAACTAATCAATATACACGTAATTAACTCAATTGTGTTAAAACTACAATAATGTTATCTGACTTTATTAGTATTAAAGTAATTACTCTGCCATACTGATGCATATGCATGATCTGCCAGTTGCAACTGCTCACTTAATATGCTAATGGAAAATACATGAGTACCTGGACGGTCTGGCTGGCGTCAACGGTACCAGCATCAAGTCAACCACACGTGTCCTGGCCACATTACCATCTCAGCAAATAGTAGTCGCTCATACTTATATGGATAACTTTATATGTAAGTGGATCATACCAGAAAAATGCCATGTCGGTCACGCCACATTCCGTCGTACGGGTAACAACGTGTCAATGGTGCCAGCATCAATTCATTCGCACGTGAGCGGTAGTACTTCAAAGTGCCACCAAAAAGTCACACCACTGAAACATCTACTCAAAATATAGAAGACTTTATAACTAAACGAACTATACCTGAGTAACACCATGCCCGCAACTCTACCGCCTCGACTGGCTTGCCGCGCGTCAACGGACCTATTGTGCTGGCTACGTTACCGCCTTAGTTGGTACTACGTCAAAATTGCCAACACTGATACTACCACTTATATGTTGAGGATGTAGAAATGGAGTATTTTTACCATAAAGAACTATACCTGAGTAACACCATGCCGGCATGGCTACCGCCTCAACTGGCTTGCCGCGCGTCAACGGAGCTAGTGTGCTGTGCGGCGGCTACGGTAATGTAGCTTAGATGGTACAACGTCAAAACTGCCAACACTGATACATCCACTCATATATGGGGGATTTGGGATTACAAGGATTTATACAAATGGAGTATTTATACCCAAATTAACTATACCTGAGTAACACCATGCCGGCCACACTACCGCCTCGTCCGGCTCGCGGCGCGTCAATGGAGCCAGCATCGAATCGGTCGAGCATGTGCAGACGACTTTACATCGCACTGCCCTATGGAAGAACATATATTCTTGTCAGTTAAACATACTTTAGATTTTCAGCAATTAAACATGTAGCGTGCTGGTGTTTATGAAATCGAGTCATGTGTTGAACTACTCGTATGTAATAGAGGAATGGTACACGAAAAAGTTAAACAGGAACAGATAAGAATGAAATTAAAAGTGGGTGAAAAGGAATATTAAAAACTTATTATAGGTAAAATTAGTTCAGACTAAGGAACAAGGTGACGAACATGTCTGAAACGTACCTGTCACTGTTTATATTGATTTATGCTGTTTTCTAGAAATCGTAAACAAACAGAGAAAGCAATATTGAAACCAGTGCATTAGAATTCAATTGCTATCGCGTTGCATTTCGCGAGTTTGACTTTGACATTATATTGAAACCTTGTTTGATCCGAACGCAGTTTTAATACAAATAAGAGGTTCATTCAAGGTGAAGACAGGACAGCATCCAGGGATACGGCTCAAAAAATACGAACAGTATAAAGTATTCATGCAAAATAAAACAAACAAAAACTAACTACTTACATTGAATTCGGTCCAAGTTCATTCAAATTCCGACGCGCACGTCACCACTGAACCGCGACTAGATGTTCATTTCAAAAATCGATTCGAATTTCAAAAAAATAATCCAACACAAAAAATTGTCTCATCTGACTCACCCGTATAATTAGGATGAGAAAAACCGGAGATTCATATTTTTTTCTATTCACAATCGGTTTTTCATCGATGCGACAGGTTGTGGGTGCGGATAATCAGAGCGGCGGTCAAACCGTAAAAATCGATGTTTTACGGTTCAGATAGTATTGGACACGGCCAGTTTTCAGAGGTTATTACACTATTGTACTATAACATTTTTGACAGTGCAAAAACATTAGCAGTTAGCTTGCTCCGTAAGTGATGGGTCATCGTAGTTATTATCGGCGTTCAAGAGTGTGAAATGGGATTTTTTACGATTGATAGAGATGGCTCAAGAAAAAATATCTTACTTGTAACTTTATATATTGATAACGGATCACCACTTACGTAACAGATGTATATTATGTTATGTGAGGTAGTACAAAAAACCCATGTAAACTGTATAAGGCTATTAAAATTTTAAAGATAAGTTTGGTTGCACTAACATCTACTGCAATATTTCTGGTAACGCCAAATGATCAGAGTGAAAAATACTACGTAATTGATGTAAACATGTAAACATGTGAATCTTAATAACAAATACCAACTGATAAATTGGAAGCCTCTTACTTTTTAGAAGTAGGTTAATAATTAAAATAGTCAAAAATTACATTTTAAAATCATCCATGTACAAAGTTTATTAATCGAATTGATTACTCGCATGTCAATCAATGATCAACTGTAATACTCAGAATAATCAAACTGCATTAAACAAGCTCGTTGAATCTCAAGTCAATTATAATGGGTCTACTTCCGAGACAAGCCGTGTTCGTGTGGCCGCGGGCGAGCGTCAGGTGTCGCTCTTGAACTCGCTAACATCGATAGGATTCGGGGTTTTATTTATAGCGAGTGTATCACACCGTCTCAATAAAAATACACACCTAAATTTGGACTCCTCCTTTTATGAAATTGGTTAATAGTAAAATTTACATAATCATGACCTTGCGTTTTAAAATAATATAGACACTTCTGTCTTATTTATCGCATATATTCGCATGTCAGTCTAATGACTAGAATACTCTAATTGTATAAATCAAGCTACTTGAATCTCAAGTCAATGGTATAATGGGTCTAATGCGAGGCAGGGCAGCCGTGTTCGTGTGGCCGCGGGCGAGCGCCAGGTGTCGCTCGTGAACTCGCTAACATCTATTGCAATCGGGGTTTTTACTGACGCCTATTAGAGAGACACGCGAACGTAAACCGAAACAGACTTGACGGATTTAATTTAGCAGAGGCGGGTTTTGTGTTTCTTAAAATATATGTTCGATTGAAATATAAAATAGTGATGATGATGATGACTAAAACTAGTTTGGATTACTAAAAATACATACAGTCTAACATAGACCCTCCTCTATTTTTGATTTCGGTAAAAAGTAGGTTAAAAACCTAATTTTATACAGAAAAAAAAATCCACCACGTGGCGTACATTCTACGAGTCACATGAAGTAATAAATTAGTAATGAGTGAGTGCACTTAATATTTGTAAGAAAGTTGCGTAGACGTTAATTCTTTGTCTCTACCGAGAAAATTAGTTCATATAAATAAATAACAAAATGTTGTTATTAATATACTTGCTAGAATTTTAATCACCGTCCACTTCTAAGCAAATTTAAGTATACTTGTGTATATTACAAAGTAAGTATCGATAATGAGCAATGTATTATATGCTTCCATAAAACAGATATAAACCACCGCTCACATCAACTGCACCTCAGGATATTACGGACGTCAATTAGAAAGACACGGGAGCACAAACGGATGCCCGTGTTTAATTCTTACTTCTAATTTGTTTTCTTGAAATCTTCGTTTCTCTTAAAGGTCTTTACTCACTACACCATTCAAAATTAATATCGGGATATAACCAGAACTGCACCGGCATGTGGCAGAATACTTTTTATATAAATGAGCAGCAATGGCAGTGTGTAACTCTATTTTTATTAACCCTTTTCGCCTTTGTTTCACCCTCATTGCAGGGCGGGGCTCCTTGACATTATAAAATAAATATATCAGTAAAATAAATACATTTAAACAGCTCCAGTAAACATTTTGAATACACGATACAATGACTTGTAACTATGTATCAAATTCTGTTAATTTAGAAGGTTTAACTTAAATATTTACGTCGGTATTTATTCCTCAACCGGGTACAAGCTATTTAATTATCCAACACATTTGTGGTTTCCTTTAATAATATGGAAAACGAACTGAATATATGTGGCAAAATATGTATTCCTCATTTACTTTTTTGGATACTCAGATATATGTTACAAATGATCATGCTATGCTATGCTATGCTAATGCTAATGCTATGCTATATATATGATTTGGGGTCACGTCCTGCCCTGGGGTCACATTTCACCAATCCACGTAAACCAGTAATCATGACACTTTCCAGTGTTGGTCAGTGATAGAACTATCCAGTACGTCGTCAGAAATACTATATTTTTTGACACGTTTCAATAAAAAGTCTTAATACAGTCATCGTTTGGTACGGCACAGTGGGCAGATATCTTAAAATCAAAAGGAAATCACGATAATTGTTTAACGTTAAGGAAATCTATGTACTGCATAAAACGTATGTTATATAATTTAGCCGCTAACATCAAACGCAATCAGTTTTTACTGGAAGCCATTATGGAAGATGCGCAACTGGTAACAGAAGACTAGACTGAAAATATAAAATAGTTAAATTAAAGTTTCTTTCACAAACGAAGCTCTTAAGTTATATTCTCTTTAGCTATAAAAATAATTGTTTCATTATAGTGTTTAAATATTTTTTAGCTTTATGAAAATAAAATATGTAGTAATTGTTTGTTGACTTCCAATAACCATTTGGATATCTATTTGTGAATAACTGTTGTGTTGTCGATGTGGTAGCATTCATATATTTATGAGAATATTAAGGTAATTTTCATTAAGTTTGTTTTCACTGCTAAAACAATTGATTGTTTCTTCAGCAGGAAAAATTATGTAAGACTTGTTTTTTTGGTCTTCATAACCAGATATAGATAACTTTGTAACAGTTAACCAACGACAGATCTCTGGGTAATTTCGCAAGTTTTTTACTAAAAGTTCAAAAGGTACTTACTAAACTCTTATTATTGTTTCTTGATAAAATAATAACTGCTTTCATTACACTTTCAAAAATAACACACAACATTCTTAATTCAGACTAGTCCTATTGCTACTACTGTTTTGTAGGTTTTGAGTGGCTACCACAAGCCACTCAAAACCTACAAAACAGTAAAAATAATTAAACGGTATCGTTTACGAGTACAATTTGACGACTAAAAGTCTCAGTAAATAAAATCGGTCCCGGTACAAACGGCGCCAATTACGCGGTAACGAGTGTCGTTGGACCACCGGCAGGATGCCTCTTGCAACTCTATTTCACTGCACGAACTCCACTAAATTTCGATACAGGAAATTAGACGCCGAGATAGTGGCTTGTGAGACGATCGATCGAACTTAGTTCATGGCGGAGTATGTGAGTTGGATCGTTCCAACGTTTGATCCTGTTTTTGTTATTGGGTTCGGTTTTAACTGATGGTATAGACGGTGGTTAGAATATACGATTTTGATACTACGATTGATACTAGTTGGGTTATTGAGAATAATAATAACACCTTATACACTAGCCCCACACTATCCTATACCTTGTATCGTGGGTGTCATGGAAACACACAAGACGTATGTACAAACACCCAGACCCAGAACAGAAAACCAAATTCATTATTCAAATTTCTGTCTGACTGTTCTGGAAATTTTTGTTCTGGAATCGAACCCGAAACCCTCTGCGCGGCAGTCTAGTACGGTGATCACTGGGCCACGTGGGTTGACAAACGCGAAAAACAGTTGGCGTGTTATTAAGTTTTGTACTTGGTAAAACTCGTGTATTTAGACGGCACCTCCAACGACTTCTTATAATCCTCTGTGAAGCAATTGCGGTGTTTTGGTTACTGGGAGGCGTTGTTGCTATTAATCAAGATGAACATTTAGTTCTCAGCGTTAATAATGTAACTGTAGTGAATCTCGGGTACAATTCAATCGTACTTGATTTGATTACAAATGTCAAACGCCACGATGGAGTGGACTGAATGCTCGTTCATTAAAAAAAATCTAATAGTCGTATAACGTCTTAGAACTAAGAAACAATAATAATCAACAGATATCTAACACTCATAACCATAAATACTTAGAAATGCACCCACCGAGCAAGCAGACGTAGTAAAAGTGTATTGAAATATGTATTCACCGTTTAAATTTATTTGAAACAAGCATTTCTAACTCGAACAAGGCCCTAGAGCTATAGCATTAGCAATATATTGCGAATCCCGCAATATATTGCATTAGCAATGTATTTCGAATCCCGCAATCCTGCATGTCATACCATAAACTAGCGTATCGACTACCAATGCGTATGTAAAATCTGAGAACACTTGACATAGTAATTTGAATATTTAATTCTAATGCAAAAGTAGAACTTGCGATTGAATAATTAATTGATTTGCACTTAGGGTTCCGGATTGCCTATTTGAATAAATTATTTTATGTATTAATTTTAAAATTGTATTTTGAATTTTCACTTATTTCAAAAGCCAGCCAGCTTTGATTAAAGTATGTGTGGCGACAATCTCAGAGAGCGTCTCAACCACCTCAAGAGTAGCAAAGCATTTGGACATCTTCGAAATGGACTAATGACATGTTCATTCTTATGATCGTGATGTTAATCAACCTTATTAATAGGTTCAACTTAAAATATATATAAAGTTTATGCTGGAGAACCACCTTACCTATTTCCGCCACGTAGCAGTTGTAAATATGTATGAAATTGCACGCATAACCTAGTATTGAGATATTTATGACATTGCTACCTAAGTGACAATATATTTTACAAAGATAAGATTTTATGTACGCCTCATTCGTAACAAGTTAAGAAGGCGTACTTTATGCATGATCCGTATCCTAAGACAGAAAAATAAACAATACCTTAGTAAGTACTAGTGGCATAAGTAACATTGATATGAAATCGATCGAGAAAGTCCACGTTCACTGCGGCTCTGACGTCAGAGCTCGGTGCACGTTAAAACGCTTCCTGGTGGAAATGAATGTTTACAAGGAATAGAAAAAATATAAATTAGAAGAAGATGAGAAAAAGTAAGATACCGCGTATCAAGGCACCTGCAGAAGCTGGTAGTAGGATATTTATGACACTGGTTGTTATTATCGAAGTAAATTTATATAACAACGGAAAGATTTTTAGTACGCTGCAGTCAGAATAAGCTAAACAAAATATACCAAAATATATCTACCTTAATTTTGTGTATGATCTGGATGCTGAGCATCATAAATAGAAATACATTAGTAAGTAAGTAGTAAGTACCATTCGTAACATTGATATGAAATCGATCGAGAAAGTCCACGTTCACTGCGGCTCTGACGTCAAACCTCGGACGTCAGAACGCTTCCTGATGGAAATTAATGTTTACAAGGAATAGAAAAAATATATAAATTAGAAAAAGTAAAATACCGCGTATCAAGGCGCTTGCAGAAGCTAGTATTAAGACATTTATGACATTGGTTGTTATTATCGAAGTCAATGTACATAACAACGGTAAGATTTTTAGTACGCTGCAGTCAGAATAAGCTAAACAAATTATACCTACCTTAATTTTGTGTATGATCTGGATGCTAAGCATCACAAATAGAAATACATTAGTAAGTAAGTAGTAATTACCATTCGTAACATTGATATGAAATCGATCGAGAAAGTCCACGTTCACTGCGGCTCTGACGTCAGAGCTCGGACGTCAGAACGCTTCCTGATGGCAACTTAACTTGATCGCTTTTCAACAACATGCCTTCAATTTGCTAAAAATAGTATAATTATGTACCATTTACTGACCACTGACATGTTTGTTACTGGTCCAGTCCGTGCTGATTGTATTTTAACTTTTTAGGTCTTATTTTTCTTTTTGTCTATAAAATAAGGCGTAGGTATATAACAAGGTTCGATTATTGGATGTATCTATGATATATACAATATGGATGAAATTCGCAATATTCAAAACTATAAATTTTATTAATTTTGTATAACGGCCAGTACTATTAACGTAATGGACATTCTATAAATATTTCAAGTGTTTATTTACAGTAGTTCAAGAAATATGTACAGCCCGAAGACAAACGAAAGGATGGACGGATAGCAAACGAGGTAATAGAAATACGGTTTCATTAACGACCCTTTGGATACGGAACCCTAAAAACAGTTGCTTAAGAGACATTGACTTAAAAGAAAAAAAGGCGCGAAAAGAGCTCTCCTTCAAAGCCGGCGATGCATTGGCGGTCCCTCTGGTGCTGCAAATGTCCAATGGCGATGGTGACTACTTACTATCAGGTAGCCCGTCTGCCTTATCGCTAGGTTTAAATAAAAAAAGACAAACGGACTTTAACCACAAATAACTCACTTAAAATAAACAAAAACAAATTAATTTCATAGTACTTATGAGATAAGTACGAATACTAAATTTTACTTAAAATCTAGGTAGCGCTTTCTCTCAAATACCATTAACCGATTACAAACCATTAAGTGCATGTTCCGCTTAAATAGAGTTATAGCAAAATGGTATGGGGTTTGATATAATCGTTATTAATTCGATTTAGTTGTTGGTCCACGAGAGCACTGGACGTAACGGTTCCGGCCTCACTCCAAATTTATGAATCCAACGATGGTAGGGTCACCAGCTGTTTGGATGAATTGGGATTTATTGAGTAGCCTACAAAGTAGTAAAGCTGACAAATATTATGTTATAGATATGTATTTATTGTGGTATTACTAGGTGCATTTAGGTCAGTTATAATTAAAAAAATGAAGTTTGAATAGAATCTATTTAATAGTTCCATAATAATATAATTAAATTCATTACTTCACAAAAAGGAATTAACTTCAAAACGAACTAAAAATGATAACTAATTTATAGTTTTAAAGTGCCAAGTGCTACTTATATTTTTTTAATTCATAGACCTCCTCTCTTGGCACACTTGACACTGATACCAAAACTAACTCCTACTCTTCTTTAAAGTCGTTTAAAAATGTAACATTAATAGAACTATTTTTGAATTAAAATTTAATTTCATGTTTTCGGCGTTCTTAATTCGGTTCTTTTTTTGGCAAGCATATATCGAACAAAATTATAAAACAATTATTGATCACTTTAATTTATTAAATGTGCAATAATATTAGCGAGTTAAATCGGTTCTGATATTATTATATTTTTATTACATCTGAGACGTTGAATACAC
Organism: Polygonus leo; assembly: GCA_018250455.1. NCBI lineage: Eukaryota > Metazoa > Arthropoda > Insecta > Lepidoptera > Hesperiidae > Polygonus > Polygonus leo. The sequence continues at coordinate 10,550 of DWNR01004445.1, forward strand.
TGTCCAGTTTTAAATCATCTTTTTAATACCAAGTTGGTCACCCTATCCCCGAGCGCGGTAGGTGCACCAAGTTAAAATGATTAGTGAAGGAAACAATGGAGTATCGATAGCGAACGATGCTACATAAACTTCGCAATATAGCATGGATGTATACACATATGTTGCGAGTTCATATTTAGATAAATTGAAGACCTATGCCAGGTACATGTACTCAACTCTCATGTCATCTCAACAACTCATGTAGTTTGACCAGGGAGGTACCACCGCCACCCTCATAATCCTCCGTAAAGCAATTTATTGTGTTTCGGTTTGGAGAGGCGTGGTTGCCG
>DWNR01004446.1:0-10877 GCA_018250455.1 Polygonus leo
AAGGAACCCCTGTACCAAATTTCAAGTTTCTAGGTACAGTAGTTTCGGCTGAGCGTTGATATGTCAGTCAGTTAATCGGTATTGCCTTTTATATATATAGATTTATCATGATGAGGTGGTTTCTAAGAGTGATATTGAAAAACAAACAGGAATGTGTTAGTCCAATGGAGAGTGCAATTATTAATTAGTAGTATATGTTAGTAGGCACCTTTGTCTACTTACCATCAGATGGCCCTTTTGCTTTATTGCTAATTTTAATATCCTTTATGCTAATTTTACATATATAAAGAAAAAATGACAATCCTAATACATTGATATAATTATAAACTCCACAGGTGCACAATAGCCTGAAGAACTACCACATAGTGCCTTATACTCTGCTACCAGTTGTAGTCCGGTTGCACAGACGACAGGACGTCACCACTTTGTGGAAGGGCATTGGGTCCACATGCATAGTGAGAGGACTGAATTTAGCTGTTGAGGATGTCATATCCAAAGGCACGGGGTGGCCCAAGTAAGATGTTTGTATTGGTAGACAATTATAGACTATTATGAGTCTTAAACAATTCTTATCATAACATATACGAGTACATATACATGTAATGATGTGAGACTTAAGATTATGAAAAGCATTAATTTGCTCTACTTATGTGAGCCAAAGTAACAATATGATTGATTGATATTGACTTGTGATTGCATATTATTTACATATTAATACTACATAATCATACATACCTTAATTATAGTGTGACAAATAAATTGCATTTGGTTGCGTTTGTAAATGATTACATGAAGCTAATTTTGTTTTACAGGGAGATCGGTAAATGTGGTTCAGTATTACAATTCATGCAACACTTGACTTTGAAATGGTAACTATCAAATGCATCTCCAATTTTCCTTTTTATGATAAATTTAAATTTCACATTTGCCAAATATTTACTTTTGGTACTTTGTTTTGGCATACAATTATTTTTGACCTCTCACAGATGAATGATTTTTTTTATTCCAGTATAAGCTTAGCAATTATAACTCCATTTTATTCTGCAAGTTTAGTGGAAACTGTTCAGAGTGATATAGCTAGCGACAAGCCAGCATTGTTTGATGTATTCAGAGAAGGCTTTGTGCGCCTTCTTGAATGGGGAACTCCAAGTCGGGGCAGAATGTTGCCAATTTGGGCTATAGTGCTACCAACAGCAGGGCTTGGAATCTCTAAGTACTTGGCACAGTATGTTATTTCTTTTTTTTTTTTAATTATACTTAATGCCTTTTTATTTTTCAGTAAAATTAAAAAGTTATAGATATTTTAATTCTATAAAATCTAATCTAATTTTTATAATGAAATAGCATTAACCTTTGGTAGTAGTAGAAAATAAATGTTTTCTAATGACTGTTTTAATTTCAGCTTGGTGTTAAGAATTATAACAGTGAAAATACTTCGGTTCCATCAAAGGAACAGACATGAGTTGAGTGATGTGTATAATGCCAGTTATTCTAAGAACACCTCTAACCCTCTTACAGAGGATATAAAATTGAAAGCCAACATATTTTCATTTATTGTTATGGAAATAGTATTCTACCCTGTAGAAACAATCATTCACAGATTGCAAATACAAGTAAGAATTAATTAATTCTATATAATATATCTCATGTGTGTTAATTGCTCACAACAAAGGAAATCCTAGTGTGGAGCTATTAGAGTTACATACTTTTAAATGTTTTAAACAGACAAGAGTGTAATTGTAAATACTTTTTTTACAGGGCACAAGAACAATCATAGACAATTTAGATAGTGGCACATCAGTGACACCAATACTAACTGGTTATGAAGGGTTTATGGACTGCTACAACACCACAATATCCAAGGAGGGAGTTGGGGGCTTATACAAAGGTTTTGGCGCCTTAGTATTGCAACTTGCAGCACACTTAGCCATCATTAAGTTGACTACCCTAGTAGTTTCTGAGATATCCAACCTCTTGAAACCAGCTCAGAGTCCTACTAACTCTGATGACTCACAGCCACCTCAACGGAAATATCTCTTCAATTAATTATAGATGTGTTACAATTAGTGATGTGCCGGATTGTTAACCATGTATAGCCGTGGATAAAAATCCGAATATGGATATTTGGTGTCAAGATTCACAGATACGTATCTCAAATTTTCAACTCGCGTGACCTTTGTAGTTGTCGCCATTTGTTTTCTATCGTTTTCGATGTTTGTCCAGAACAAAAGTTGCTGTTTATAGTGATATTAATCCATACTAAAACCCTAGGAGTTTATTAGTGAATATAAAATATCCTTGTAGAATTTAATTTATGTATTAAAAATAAATAAGGTTAAAAAAACACCCAATAAGTCCCAGATACGGATCTTTTTCTCCCTCGGATAACCACGGATGTGTATATGGATATCCGACATATCACTAGTTACAATAATTTACAGCGCCGAAACTATAGGTGTAACAAAACATTGAGATTTTGAAAGTGTCTTTTGAGATATGGAGAGAAGGAGGAAGAGATGGCTGTAGATTTCATAGTACCTGGGGGAAATATGTATGCTGTTTGTTTTGGTAGTGCACTGAGACAAAATCTCACACTACCCTGATCAAGGGCTAGGGTCGGCGCTGATCATGTAATAAGACATTCATCTAATTTAAATTATTGATTGATTAAATCAATCACACTGGTCCATCTCATAAATTGTTGCAGTTTAACATAACAAAGGTTTCCAGCAGCATACCTCGTTAGCAAACTATTTATAGAAGCAGTTGTTTTTTTACTTTTATTTTTATAAATTGCTGCTTAGTCACTAAGTAAAATAGTAAAGATTAAATGTTTATTGTTTTAATATTCAAGGTTTTAATAAAAATCGGTTTATAATATATTTTTTTTATTTCAACATTACATCTACTTATCTATTGTAAATCAATTTACATCATTACAAACATTAAATATTATTTAGTTAAAGAAGTTATTCATAGACTATAATACACATTTAATGAGTTAATACATATCTTCCTTTTAATAATCTCCTCATTATGACTTTTCGACCATTTGGTGTAGAAATTCTAACTGCCCAACCATGGCGACGAACTCTTCTTACTTCATTAGGGCGAGGAAAATAACAGCGTACTTTCGTCCTTATAGTTGATACGAGAAAAGAATCTGGCTTAACTAGACTAGTAGTTGTGGAAGTTTGCGATAGAGTTTGTAAACCCTGACCTAGAATCCTGAAAAAGTTAAAGTCAACTTAAATCAATACAATAGTAAACCCATTGACACAATAATAAGGAACAAACAGGTAAAATGCCACAGCCCCTGAACCAGGAACAGGGATTAGACCATGAGTGTAGGAGGATTCATTTAGTTTTTTTTTCGAATGAAGGTAGAAAACGAGCATGCAGTTCACCTGATGGTAAGTGGTCACTTCCGCCCATAAATATCAGTAATTATCCCCAAGTGCAATTGAATCATACCTAAATTTGATCACAGATGCGTCGCTACCTCTGAGGATTAAGATGTTCGCCTCGTATATAAGTATAGCCGACAACTACTGGCATATTAATTATGCATGGTATGCTGAACTCACAGCAAGAAGGATTATCAAAATCGGTTTCATAAGGAAGTTACGCGCGAATATACGGGCCTCAAGACGGTATAAGTTACGACCGTGAGTAGACCAAAATACAAACCCTATTGCCAACGTTGTTCTAATTGTATGTCTCCTCAGTTCAATAAAGTACTTTTTCTTCAGCATTGTACACTTCAATAAACAGTATTAATAAAGAATTGTAGAAAAGAGGTTATTAACAATTAAAACTTACTTCAATGGTTGGAAAACAGCTGCAAGCAATCGAGACATGTTAAAAGATTTAACGATTTCTCTTTCTATCTAGATGCTAGAAAATTATTTTAATTCATACGATATTTTATTGGCACAGCAAGAATTGCAAAAGCCAATATCAACTTTACATACTCGATAACCCGAGTTAAGTTAACACCACAGATAACTATACAAGTACTTAGTAACACAATCAATTAATCAAATCACAAAATGACAGTGACAGAATGACAGAACAGAAGTACAGTATAGATTATACACTTATATACTCGAATGTTATGTTATTGTATGTAAATTATTATAAAAATATAGTACTTCGTAATATAATTTTCAAAAATATCGCATACATGTTATGCTATGTAAGTCTATTATTGTTTATAATGATCCAAATTAACATACATACATATCTTCACGCCAAATCCCTAACGGGGTAGGCAGAGAGTATCGATTAATCCAAATTAATATAATACATAAAATATCTTGAGCATTCTTTCTCGTTGTATATTAATATTATAACTAAAAATAAATCATTTTGCATTGAAATTATTGTGTGTCGTCGACCGCACAATAGTACTGGTCACAACAATGCGAATTCTAACGGTATTTTAATTCTATGTATACACGTAAGGAAAGTTCAAGCCAAGAAAACTGGCGATAAACCTATTACTAAATACTAATAGACACATATGGAGCGAATGTTACCACATAAAATAATAATTGAAAGAACTTCAACATATGTTACATACGTTTAATAACAAAATATTTTTACTTAGAGCTAATCTTAATACTTTTAAATAATACATTATTATTTAATTTAGAATTGAATTATAACATTATTTCGTATAAAGAAACGTTCAATCACATATTTATGTTGTCTGTCTGTCGATATGAAAATTGAAGATGGCGGACAAAAATAATAAGGGCGCTAAAAGAATATTTTCGTTTGTCGTAATAATTTCAATGCAATGATCTAGAATTCAATCACGAGTGTTATGTTTATATATTCTGTAGTTGGAAAATATCATAAGCCAGTAAGTGAAATATACCTATTAATAGAATTGCGTTGACATTGCGTATTTGCTTATATTTATAGTCTTATTTTCAGCGTCGATAGGTACGGTACTATACCTACACAAAATATCAAATTTTCATGTCAAAATTTGACTGTTTCTATTATTTTAGATAAAAAAATGTCAGCGATAAAAGTAAACTTTGAAATTGGACATGAGGCATCACTTAAATCCAAGAAGACTCCAGAAGGGTTCACTCATGACTGGGAGGTGTTCGTGCGCGGCCAAGAAGGTGCTGATATCAGTCATTTTGTGGACAAAGTGGTTTTTCTTCTACACGAAACTTTCCCCAAACCCCGACGAGGTAATAACTTATTTTCATTTATATTTTTCTGTCAGATTGTTTTTAATATTTGTACTATTATTATAGTATAATCACAATCTTTTAAACATTCAATCCTGAATAAAAATTACTAATATAAGTCTAATAAATTTAATTTTAGTACAACATTTATCATGATCATAGATTGATTAGTGATTTTGTGTTAAATTTTTGTGATTATTTTAATTTTAATAGCATATAAAAAGTTTTTATGAACATTATTATGAAAATATTGATAGTGATTTTTTCTTTTTTACAGTTGTTAAGGAACCACCCTTCTCTATCAAAGAATCAGGCTATGCGGGTTTCATCTTTCCTATTGAAATATACTTAAAGAATAAAGATGAACCTAAAAAAATTAAGTTCTCATACGATTTTACTTTGCAACAGAGTGGATTTCTCAAAGATAGATATATTTTCCAAAATCCTAATGATGATTTTAGGAAAAAACTTTTGAAAGGTGGTGGTATAGCCATTTCCAATAATGCCGGCATTTACACAAATCCTGATCAAGAAAGTAGAAGTAGAGATTCATTCACGGATGAAAAGCAGCAGCTTGTTAGCAAGCCTAAATTTTCTACAGATAATGTCAAAAAACACAAAAGTAAAGAGTATAAGGAAGAAATTCCACATACAAGAAATAGTTTTGAAAATTTGTTTGGACAGCCAATACAAAAACCACCAAAAGTTTCACCAGAACCCAAGAAGATTGAAAAGAACATGCAAACTGCAAAATCTGATAAGAAGGATAGGGAAAGATCAAACTCAGAAAAAAAATCTAAACATGAACGTAAGGAAGCAAAACCTGATAAGGTCAAAGTTAAAGAAGAAAGAGACAAAATTCGACCTGAAAAGATAAAGAGCCATAATAAAGATCAAGAGAGATCTAAAGAAAAAGCTCCTAAAAGAACAAGTGAAAGACCACCATCACCAGAGCCTGCTAAGAAAAGATGTCCAAGCCCAAATAAAAGAGTTCCTAGCCCAGTACCTAGATCGAGCAGTGCATCTAGTATTAAAGATGAATATAAGGCATCAAAACATACCCCTGAAAACTTTGAACAAAAAAAGTTAAAGATAGAAGAAAAGCCACCAGAACCCAAATTAGAGAAAGAGCCTAAAGAAAAAAAGAAAAAAGAAAAGAAAAGTCATGACAGGGACAAAGAACGGAAGGAAAAGAAAGAGCACAAAAAAGAAAGCCATAAGTCCAAAGAATCGCCGAAAGAGCCTCTCAAAGAACCACAAAGAGAAATTCAAAAATCCAGGGACATAGTAAAAGAAAAAGAAATGTTAAAAGAGCCAACATTAAAAGAAAAAGTTCCAAAAGAAAAAGTCATCAATAAATTTTCTATAGAAAACCTTACAAAGACTCCACCACCTGAGATTGAAGAACGGCCTGAAAGTCACAAATTAAAAGAAAAAGGGGAATCAGAACGAAAACACAAACATAAGAAGAAAGATAAAAAACGTGATGAGTCAAAAGAAAAGCACAAAGAAAGCAAAGAAAAGAAACACAAACATGAGAAAGTTCGAGATATTTTACCAGAAAAACCAGAGATTGTGGAACACAGAGAGACACCAACATTGAAAGAACGTCCCATTCCTGAACCAGCTTCACCAATATCTATTGACACTGCCTCTCAGTGCAGTTCTAAGAGTGGCATAGTTAAAGTTTTACACATAGGTGCAGAAGACGCGAATAGTAGTCATTCTGATTCTGAAGGCTCTATCATAGCTGACGATGAAGATGTCAAAATAAAGGTAGAAAATCCATCTCCAGAACCAGTTAAAAGAGAACCTTCTTCAGAACCTGAACCTGAACCGGAGCCTGAACCAGAACCTGAAATAAAGCAAGAGCCTGAGCCGGATCCTATAGTAGAAGCACCACCAGTTCCACAGAAAGAAAAGTCCAAAAAACACAAAGATAAATCTTCCAAGAGAGAAGAAAAACGACGGAAACGAAAAGCAGCTGAAGAAGATGATGCTGAAAATAGAAAAATGGCAAAAGCAGCTAACTCTGGCCCTTCAAATAATGATAATGAGAGAGGAGAGAGCAGCGGATCAACATCAGTAGAGACAAAGGTTCAAGACAATGGTGTGTCTAGCAGTCTTGGTGAAGATGCAGAACCAGGAGACCTGTCACCAGATTATATGGTGCAGCTTCGTGGTCTGCAACAGAGAATAATGACCATCAAGAACAATGAAGATCTTGAAAGAGTTGTGAACCTTATTGCAGAGACTGGCCGGTATGAAGTGACTACTCAAACATTTGATTTTGACCTTTGTTTACTAGATCGATCAACTGTACAGCAGCTAATACAGTTGGTAGGTTGCTAGTTGTTTATATTTATTAATATCTTAGATTTACGTGTACATACTGCTAATTTAATAATTACTAAGGCAATAAATAACATACATTGATACGTCTCCTAAATCAAGGTAGATGGCATTTCCTATGTATTTTATAAATGTATAAACTATCAGATTTTGACTTATTGTATGGCTCATTATTACTCAATATGGTAATGTTTCTTATTTGATACATTATGTGTGAATAACAGCAAATGAATTACAAGTAAGGCATCTTTGGATATATTTTTGTGCAAGAGAAACCAAATCGTAAACAACTGAATGTGTTGATGATTCTGAAACTTGCTATAATTGCCAACAGATTTGCATGTAAGAAGTAATATGTAAGAGCTAATGATAATCGCAAAAACTACTAAGATAGTAGGTATCGAAAGGTACTACACCTCACTCATAACTGGAGTTTTAAGTGCAATACTGTATAGGCATATAAAGTTATAAGACTGTTGAATGAAAGATTGTTATAATGTATTGTATATTTTGTACATTATTGTATCGATTTATTATAACGTAAGTTAATTCATCTGAGAGTTTTTAATTAACCTCCCAAGTCAAAGGGACTGTGAGAGGCTATGTTAGTTAAGTGTAAATGATCTTGATTATTACTTTTTAAATACACCACAAGTAGAAGATATTTTACTGGATATATATGTATACACTATAATTTAACTTTTTATGATACCAATATTTTATGGATATCAATATTTAGGTTATTATGTAGTTAACATCACAAATATAGAAGGGAGTTTGTTATGAATTGTGATTGATCAATAATTTTATGTGTTTTTCTAATATAATGTGAAAATTTTAATGTGCTATTTTGGCCGTGTTTTTAATAAAAGCCTTGTACATCATTTGTTATGTAACTTATTTTCTAATTTATCTCTAATTTTAGGTATATATTTCAAAAATAAATAGAGTGTATAAAATAATATCTTTTTGTTTTTTAATGTAGATGTACATAATAAAATCTGGTTAATCCTTTTTACAGTTTGATTCATTCATATTTATTTGTTTAATTAAACCAATATAATAGCTAAGTATAATCTAATATAATTTATTAGAAACAAAAAAAATACAGTTTTTGTCGCTATTTGCGACTTAGGTCCAGCGCACACCGCTGGAAGCGCGGCGGAGAGAATTTAAGATATCAATTCAATATAAACGTTAATAACTTAGACGTAAAGTCAATTATTGCATTCCTAGAATAAATACGCGCGCGAGCATCGGATCTCCCACAAGAGCATGCGCGCGAGTGCTCCGTTCGCCGGCGCGCTGCCCTGCGCTCCGCCGCGCTCCTCTGCGCCGCGTCGGCGCGACCGAGCGGCCGCCAGATGCCCGGCGAGTTTTAACTGGAGCATTCGTATGTCAAGCGAGCTAAATCATGGATGACGAAAAATTAATAAACTTAGTACAACAATATGGATGTTTGTACGATGTATTCTCACATCATTATAGTGATAAAGTAATGAAATTCAAAATATCGAACAACACTAAATAATAAAAAAAAGACATGGGTGCGCTCGTAGTAGCTGCGCACCGCCGCGCGTCTCTCCGCCCGAGGGCTCTCGATGCCTCTTGGCGCCGCTTGGGGTCGCCTGTATCCGCGCGTGCGACTCAAGGAAATGCTCTCCGCCGCGCTTCCAGCGGTGTGCGCTCGGCCTTAGAGTAAGCCTTATATACAAAATCTTGTGTCATGGTTTTTGTCATCGATATATTCCTTGATGTTTTTATTCGATCGTTTATTTGGTAGGCCCAGTGACCCTATCCACTTTTTTTTAACAGCTGACAGCGTGACACTTGGTTTTAAGTACGCATGAGGCAATCATAGGATGTAAGTATTATCTTAGTCCTCAGAGGTAGCAGCGCATTTGTGGTCAATCAGAGGGATGATTCTCTTCTACTTAAAGTTTATTATATATGTCTGGCAAAGATTACTTACCTTCAGGTTGACTGCAGGCTTATTCTCCAATTTCATTATATAAAATTGTGATTGTATATTTATTACTACACATAATTTTTGTAATTAGTAACGACCCAAAATTGTTTAACTAGTTATTTCATCGTTATATTTACACCATTTTTTATCACACGCACTTTTTGTTTTTTACCAAAAACGATCATTATATTACACACACACATCTTCACGCCAAATCCCTTACGGGGTAGGCAGCAAGTATCGAGTGCCATATTGCACGGTTCTGACATACTTGCCTAGGTTCTTCCACTTTCATAACTCTCCTCATACAAACACGCCGATTTCGGAGCCTCTTGACCACTCCTTCAGACTTTGATCTTTTGACTTTCACAGAATTTGACCATGAAATGTTGGAGATGTAGATATACATCCGTCCACATATTTTATCATGATATTAAATTAAATGTGTATTTATAATAACTAGAGATCGCTTTGTGCTCGAAATTCGAGCGTAATAAAAACAAGTCTAAAAATAAATAATGTAAAAAAGAAAAGCGTTTTTTGTATATATTTTTGAATAAACAAACCAGTGTATGGCAATGATTTTATAGTTGACATTGAGTGACAGATTGACAGGTTGACAGCAGACTTTACGCATAAACATGTGTGTGTCAAACGTACGGTAGTGTGTGTATTTTCTTTTTTATTAAAAATAATGTATTTATAGTGTTATATTAATAAAAATATTAGCTTTCTGCACTTCTTCTCTATATAAACTTTAAGCCTGTACCAAATTTATACTCCTCCGCCCGCGTATTTTCCCTAAAAAGGGGTACAAAGTGTTCGCTTCACGTACTAATATATAGGTAATTGTATATTTCAGCATAGCTTCAATATTTAAGTGTCCATTAATCTGGATAGTTTCGGTTGATCCTCACTGGATGGTATTGAGGTTAATCGATGAAGTAACAAACCCTGCGTACACTGCGGATGCGATGTCTACTTCTGTAGTGCCATTCTCTTTTACGCAACGAGTGGGAGAATTAATGAATACTGTATTGGGACTCACTTTTAAAAAGTAGTAAGTATATGTAGCACACACACACACATACACATCTTCACGCCAAATCCCTAACGGGGTAGGCAGAGAGTATCGATTGCCAATCGGCACGGTTATGGCATACTTTCCAAGCTTCTTCCACTTTAAGTATATGTAGCAATTCCACATATTTAACATCTAAATTTGCCAGATGGTAGAACTCATGTAGTTGAGTTTCACCGCCACACCATAATCCTCCGTGAAGCAATTTATTGTGTTTCGGTTTGGAGAGGCGTGGTTGCCGGCTATACTTAAATGCGAGGCG
>DWNR01004447.1:0-10875 GCA_018250455.1 Polygonus leo
CACGTCTTCATAAGCGACGCTGTGTTTTCGACAGGCTCATAATAATCGTTTTATTGTTGTGTAAAACGGTTATATTAATTATTAGTCCCCAAAAACTAATTGAAAAAAAAACAGCATAAAGTAATGGTAAACTTTTTACCATATAGTTATTTACTATTGCGTGTACTACACTATAATTACTAGTAAATAGCTATAGTTACCTTTTCCTGATTATGTCCAATAGTCGTAACAATAATAGGGAATAAGGGCCCTAGTCACTGTTACGATGGTGATTGTGTGGAATATAACGAGGGTTGCCAATTGTACAATATTACTCATACATACTATCAGTATTACAGCATGTAAAAACTCTTCATTGATCTAAATGTAACTTCATAAAACATTTCTCACCATAAGAAAATCAGTTAATATATCATTTAAATTTAAAATAATTTTATGATGATAAAAAATTATAGCATGTCATGATACTGACACGATACCATATGTTAGAATTATTTCGTATGAATAAGTTGGCAACTCTGAATGTATATTGTGTGGACGTGGTTGTGGGTGGCCTTGCCTGCGTGCTTTTATGGTCGCTAGTTAAGAACTAGCTTAGCTTGAATTTTAATTATAATTTGTGTATAAGGTGCACATTGCACTATTCACGGTATTTGAGACATGTTGTGGATCTTATAGCCAGCACTTGTACAATATTGTTAAAAATAAGCGAAATCGATATTGAGTTTTGTCAGTGGAGTATGACATGCAACGAACTTCATACGGAAACTTATATTATTCCTACTCAAAAGTCAAAACTTTCATATTTTTATTGAAATACCAATAATAATATGTCATGTCTCAAATATATTTTTTTACTTAATCTGGTTATATTATATATTATATACGTTTTCTGCAGTGCTGGCATAGTAGTATGAAATGACAAATTAAAACAAAAAACTAAACATAGGCATTCTAAACATTTTCCAGGGATGAAGTTAACGCATTATTCCTTAAAAAACTACTATATTCTTTGATCCATACAGCAAAATGATTGTTTAGTAATAACTTGTCCTACAGTAAGAAAAGAAGTTACTTTGTCTTTTCATAATAAACATGCTAAGCCTGCTGGTATTTATCTAGCACTGTAACGCAAAACCCAAGTTTTATAAGTTGGCACTTTTATCTGTCAACCTCTATTTATCTTTGTATTATAATCTATTGGACAAGCCACCCTGGTTATTATTGCTCATTGTGATACGTGGTTTAATACATATTTATTACTGGACATTAAGTGAATTGCTGTAAATAACATACCTTTGCTAAATGATTCAAAAATATAAAAAATGCATATGTATTTTATGTGTGTATATTTTAATTAGCATGTCCACAAGTGAAGGAATATTATCCATTTGATTTGAATGATGTTTCAAAACAATAGTACAACAAATGATTTTTAGTTGAATTATTAATCTCTAGTCTTCTACTATCTACTTAGTTTTGAGTTTCAAACTTCAAAAAAACTGAATATGTAGTTTAGTGAGCACATTTTGACAAAACGCCTCATCTCTCATATAATGCAAAATAGGGTTGTATGTTAGTATTATAGAAAAAAATGCTACTTTTTTATTTATTCTACCCTATACAAGGTTTTCAAAACCTTTGTACTATTTTTTTCATACTGAAGAATTTCAAATTACTTCAATATATTTAGATTATTAATTCAGACACAATTGTGTTATTCAATATAACATTGTTATTATTATTCTTTGAATAAATTATAATATATAAAACTTATTTTGTCTCCGATTTTTTTGTAAAACAAATCCTTTTACATGTACTATGTGTAATAAAATTTAATGTGATTATTGTGTTTCATTCAGTAATACCTTATGAAAATCATATTATTATTAAATATTACAAACGAAACGTTAACGTCTTTAGCTTTGTATCAGACACAAGACTACCAACACAGATACACTCCTACTAAGACTTCCATAATATCAATTAGGCCATTTTGTTTCGCATTACTTGTTTCCTTTCTTATGTTATTTATATTTTTAAATACTGAAATACTTGTCTTTAAAAGATATGCTAAATCCCACAATATGTTTTGCCTTCAAGAAGAGATTATTATTGCCAATGTGATCTGAATGTCCGTGGGAAGAGACTACATAAGTAATGTCATTAGCTGTAAGATTGTGTTCCTTCAGACCTGAATAAATAAAAAAAACAATGTGTGAATTTATAGTAAAAGTGACAGCTTAGAGGCAAAGATTTTAGCTTCTCACAGTCAAGTCTGGAGTTCAAATTCTAGATATGCATCTCTAATTTTTTTACATAATTATATGTCACTTGCTTTTCAAACATTTGTAGCAAACCATTATGAAAAAAAACTACATGCCTGTCATTACAACATCACAGAATTAATTTAACCAATTTGCACTCAGTCAGTATAATATACTGTAGTATAAATAATCTTATAATCTACGAAATGTATATCAATTAGGCCATTTTGTTTCGCATTACTTGTTTCCTTTCTAATGTTATTTATATTTTTAAAATTGAATAATTAATTAAATAAATAAGGATATTAAAAAGAGCGCATTGACGAAAATTTATTTATTGTCTTTATATAGTATAACCATCAGTCTTCCACTTACTCAAAAAAAATATTTACATCACAATATTAAATGGATTATCATGTCCTAGTGCTTGGTCAGACTGACAGCATGGTGCGGCTATTTAGAACAAAGGCAATAAAGTAAAGTGCCTCTCAATCAATCATACTAATCACAAAGTTTAAAGTGTGTATTTCAAACAACATTTATTTCATAAAATATATTTGTCTTGCCTAATATGTGCCATTATGAATAAGATTTTCCAGTTGAATCTATTCCTGTTTTTCCAAAATTTGAAACCCCTGGTAAAAACACCTACCCATCCATTTGATATACTGGTTTGCCTGTGTGCTACCGTGATGAAAGCAATCAAGGTCACGCTGTAAACACAAGATGGTAAACTTACTTACAAAAATGTGATGTGGGTAGAATTATAACACCTGGTTCTTTAAATTATCCCTAATTTGATCATTAACTTTGAATTTTGGTCCATGTCCTGGTACAATCCAGTCTGCTATACTTGCTACTTTTGATCTATTTTTCCTTTGTTGAATAGGGTCTTCACTTCCTGCTTCTTGCCACAAGCTGGGATTCTCAATATCTTCAAACTTCTCAAATAAATCACCTGCAATTAATAAATCAGCTTTAGACTAAAAAAGAAGCATAGGAAATAAATGAAACTTCAGGTCTGGCCTTATTTTAATAAAACTGCATACCAGATTAATCAAGGATATGACATACCTCTGTTGTATCATTAGGATAAAATTTCAATTAATACAATATATAAAAGTATATTACCCTTGTTTCCTTTGCATAATGTGATTTACTTTAGCAATATTAGGTAGCACCAATGCATCCGTGTTCAATCTCAAGAATCACCTGACAATTAAATTATACTTGGGATTGATTACTAATATCCATGAGCAGCAGTGACCAATTACCATTAGGTGGACTACATGCATGTTTGCTATCTTAATTCTATAAAAAATATCTATAACATCATGATATACACACCAGCAATAGCTATAGTTCCTTCTTTAGACATGACCAATACAGTTACATCAGTTAATGTGTGCCCTGGTGTTGGTATTACCTTCACTGAATTATTTATTACGTATTCCTCACCTAGAAAAAGGAGTTCAATCTTTAATGAAGCAATTTATATATACATAAAAATCTGTATTAGGAGTCAATAAAACTTTTTTATTATCATGGACGCTCCACATAGAAAATTACTGCTTGATGTATAATGTTGTACACATGCCTTTAAATACAATTTTTTTTCCTTAGGTGCAAATTTTATGATTGCATAAAATTTGTGTTTTATATTAATCTAGATTTCGTATTCTAGATAAAAATTCATTAATTAAATTCAGCCCAGTGGTGACTGGTGGCAATAATAGTTTGTAATGAAAATAGCTTCATTTTTAAATCCATGATTCTTAAATCTTCAAACAAGTTTTAATTTTTCTATACCTTTTTCTATTTGTGCCTTTCCTTCATCACACTCAGTACTGTACCTTTATCAAATGGATGGATGAAATACTTGTCTTTAAAAGATATGCTAAATCCCACAATATGTTTTGCCTTCAAGAAGAGATTATTATTGCCAATGTGATCTGAATGTCCGTGGGAAGAGACTACATAAGTAATGTCATTAGCTGTAAGATTGTGTTCCTTCAGACCTGAATAAATAAAAAAAACAATGTGTGAATTTATAGTAAAAGTGACAGCTTAGAGGCAAAGATTTTAGCTTCTCACAGTCAAGTCTGGAGTTCAAATTCTAGATATGCATCTCTAATTTTTTTACATAATTATATGTCACTTGCTTTTCAAACATTTGTAGCAAACCATTATGAAAAAAAACTACATGCCTGTCATTACAACATCACAGAATTAATTTAACCAATTTGCACTCAGTCAGTATAATATACTGTAGTATAAATGATCTTATAATCTATGAAATGTATGTCAGAACCGTGCCATTTGGCACTCGACACTCTCTGCCTACCCCATTAGGGATTTGGCGTTAAGATGTGTGTGTGTGTGTTGTAATCTACGAATAGACCCAGGCCAGACATAATTGATGGGCTGTAAGTGTAAGTGAAGCTCATATTATTGTGTTTAAAAAAATACCGTTTATTATTAACTCAGAATCCCAAGCTGTCATGGTATCCACAATAATATTGTTAGGTCCTGTTATAAGTGTACATGAACAATTTGCTGTCATTTCGTCCTCTGAACTCATTTTTGAATATCCGTCATATAATACTACAGTTTCACTCATTGTGGTCATATTTTTATTAGCAAAACTATAATAGATTATTTTCTTATTTCGTGTTTAATCCAAATCTAAACAAGTAATGTTTCCTAACAGACTAAGAATATATTATTTATAATAAACACGGCTTAATGTATTGTATTATGCTAATTTTGCAATTTTATTTGATATTACTATGTAACTATTATAACAATAAATTGATAACAGCTTTGAATAACAGTCACAATGACAGTCACAGATAACTATATAAGTACTTAGATGACAGTGTCAGAGTGTTACTACTATCATATCACTAAATGTCAGTGTCAGCTGCTCATTACATATTACAGAGTACACTCAATAGTGTATCGTTATATGAGGTGCAAATAAATTTCCTGTGTACTCCGTGTAACAGCACAGCTGATTTTGATATCTAGACTACACTAAACTATACTTTGTTTACTACAGTAGTTAGAAAATGTAGTAAATTATACTACAAAAATACTAACATAAATGCTAAAACACTAGTATCTACAGCATTTCTATTATATGCAAAAATATATAGATCAACAATATCATAATAAAACTTAGTAACATGAAAATATTTTTGTAGCCACAATCTAGCTCTTTAGTAATATTGCATTATCTAATTAATGCATGTCCGAAAAAAATACGAAGCTTTGCCAACTTGTCCCAATTATTTTTTTATCACATGTCTGCTGTCAGCTGTCAATTGCTTAATAGTTTATACCTGTCTCTTTCTTTCCCCAGCTGTCTTCGCCGGTTATTTTTAGGTTAAAATCTAAAATAAATTCAAGAAACCTGCGGCGGTACAGTACATACTTTGTTATGTAGGTTATTTTAAAATTCCAACGTGCGCCAATATATTGTATGTTCATCAAAATTGCGCATTTGGATAATTATTTAAATAAATTGCTGGTTCATTGTGATTCCATTGTTTACCCAGGGTTATGAAACAATAGGGTGATCTCTTCTGCCGCCTACGGAGCGTCAGATTAAATTGAGCCATGTCCGGAGATGTACAACCAAGGAAGCGCAAGGATAAGAAAAAAAAGAAAGGTACATAATAAAATGTTAGTTTATCACAATCATAACTTTCTTGCCTCCATTTTAATGCTTTATCATATGGACTTCTGTCTGTAATTTCAGTATATTAGGTGTAAATAAAAATTAAAATAGAATTTTGTAGCCCCTCGACATACATCACGCGTTTTAAAGATTTATACCGTGTACATTTGTATTTGTACATATTTTTTGTTGCTACAAATATAACATAGTCTCAAAAATCGCCATAAAGTAATTAAGAATAATATAAATCGGACATGCAAATGTGGTCGCACAGGAATGCATAAAATGCATAAAAATTCTATTAGACTTACTGTTTCTAGAAATTAAAAAATACCTGTATTGTTTATATTGTCTTTGATACTTCCAGATGAGCTGGGTGTCGAGGAGCATCGTGGGACAGCGGCAACGTTTGGTGAGGGAGACGTGCTCATGCACTCCCAACATGAGCATGGTACTGGGGGACACTGGTGTGCAAAGATCATTTTCTTTTCACTCCTAGCTGTTCTTGTCACCCTCATTGGATTAATAATTTTGGAAAACAGAGGCCTTAGTGAATGTGAGTATATGATTTCTTAAAATTAATTGTTTCATATTGAAATATAAAAATTACATGAAATTCTGTACAGATATGTAACTTTGTCCAACTTAAAATATAGGCTTTATTATATTTCATTTATTGTTTCGATTAATGAGATTTTTTTTTCGTTACAAATTCAATGTTACTGGCTGGATAATGTCTGCCAGCTCAACTAGTCTGAATCTGTGTACATTCTAGATTAAAAAAAAATGCCAACAGATTATTACTAGAATACTATAAGCAACTTCCATGAAATGAACTGAAAATTTACTTCAATTCACTTATTACTATAGTAAATACTCCTGTATATAATAACATCCAATATACTTATTGTATCTCCTTTATACTTCTGACATTATTTTGTTGTGCAAAATGGTACAATTATATTGGTACAAGTAATTATCACACACACATCTTCACACCAAATCCCTTCAATCCAAATTATCTTTTTCATCATTTACAAAATTCTCTATTGTCATTGGGGGAAAAATTGAAGATCAGTAGTGTGCCTTAGTTTCAAAACGGGGGGCATTGTAAGATATGGGGATTAATCACTAAGCTATCACTGGATTTTTTTATAAGAGACAACATGAAAAATTAAAACAATATACGTATTTAATTATAGGTAATAATTCTTTACTCTAAAATAAATAACATAATTTTCTGAATATTAATTTGATTACAGTGGAAGCAAATTCAGTAGAATCTCGTTATTCCGGTGTACTTGATGGATGGATAGAGGATGCTCCAGAGGATGACCACCATGATGAACATACATTAGAGTTGAAACATCATGTAAGTGAGAGAATAAATAATAAAAACAATTACCTATACAGATATTCATGGTACCTTATTGTATATAATTTTTTAATTAAAACTTTAAAATATAATTTTTATACACTAGTACCTACATTTAAAATTCATATACATTTAGATTTGCTAGAGATAATGTCATTTTTATCAGTGAATTTGTTTTATGTAGCACTTTATATAAAAACATTATCATTTAATATTTTAAAACACTGTACACTAGACAACAAATGGATATAAAAAAATATTGTAGAGGTTGACAATGATAGTGACAAAATTATATAAAACCCATACTCAAAAATGCCTAGGATCATATTGATGATGATGATGATGAACACGGATCTGAAAATAATCACGATTTCGACAACGACGACGAACACGACGAGGAGACTGATCACGATGAAGGTGATGATGATGATGAAGGTCACGACGAAGATGAAGATGACGTTGATGAGAACGAAGAAGATGGGGATGATGATGCGTCGAAAGAGGTAGATGACCATGATGCAGATGATGATGAGGATGAAGATGAAGGTCAAAATTACGATGACGCTGATCAAGAAGACGAAGATGATGATGATGATGCGGATGATGATCATGAAATAGATGAGGGAAGTGAGGAGCAAAATATCATAACTGAGGTGTGGTTTCATCTAAAAATTAAGTTGTGAATTTTCTTTTTAGAGAAATTTATAATATATTAATGTGTTTTGCATGGCATTTCCATATATTCTGATTAAGTGCTCTTATTTATCAGACATAATTTTAGTTAACAGGTAAAATAAGCAAAAAATATAATATATAACCTATATTTTATTTAAAAAAATGCTTTATTTCTTATAATAAACAAAGAAAAATGTAGCACAGACATCTAACTGGTTTGTTTCGCTTTGATGTATAAAATCACGAGATATGCAAATATTGCATGATTTTTTTTTGTACGCAAAATTTGTTATAAATAGAAAATGTCTTAAAATTAAGCAGGCTAGCCATGCTAAAGATGACGACGATGATGATGAAGATAATGATGATGGTAATGACGATGATGATGATCGTGACCAAGGAGATGACGAAGATGATAGCAATAGGGTAGATCCTAATGAGGACGATGATGATAGTAATGAAATAAGAGACGATGATGATGATGATGATGACGAAATCGACAATCAAAGCGTTGAAAATGTCAATGATGATGACGATGACGACGAAAACAGCAAGGAGGCGCAGGATGATGATGAGGTGCAAATACCGTAGTGATGTGAGACGTGTGGCAGCAAACTAATGATTTGATTGGCTACTAACATCTATGAAGCTTATTCAATGGCACGCAAATTCTGTGTCGTCTAAATAACGATTTTTTATTTGTAAACAATACTTTTTATCTTTAAGACTGATACTTTGGATTAGTTTTACGTCGTGTATTAATGTGTTAGCTAAAAACTAAAAATAATTGATAAACTGCTTTTAATTGGTTTTAACACTTTATAGTGCATACTGCGTGCGTAAGTTTTATATTTAACAAATTTGTTGAATAGAAAAAAATAGTGCAAGAACAAAACACTAAGAAAAAAAACAAAATATTATGAACAATGTTTTATTCAGGTGAAATTTATATTCATCAGTGGCAAAGATAAGGACATTTTAATGCCATTAATATTAATTAATAGCTTAAAAAAAATAATTTAAAAAATTAAAAGCTTTTCAATTTTCAAGGAATACATCCACAATTCAAAAACATATTATTCATTATCAAACTTCATTTGTAGTCAATAATGGGATCAGAAATTCTTTTAAAAAATGTGCGATATGATCTTAACTGTGTAAACCACAGATAAATTATCTGTACAAGCTTATTTAAAAAAATGTTTAACCACTAGTAATAGAAGTTCCAACTACATACTTATCAGCATTACTAGTAGCCAACCTTTTGCATGTGCAGAGAACTCAACGGCATACATAGAACTTACATTGCTTCATTGTCGTACAACTAGATCATTAACATTTTGACATAGTACATGATACCCCTATAATAATGAAATTACGTTAAAATAAAATAATCATTGCTTTCGACTTCGCTCTGGTTGTATTTACTGTAGATTTTTCTTACTCTTAAATGTATTTTTTTCTGCAATAGACTAAATAAAAGGTTTTACTTAGCGTATGTCTTCTCTAATGTCAATTAATAAGTAACAAATACCGAAAAGTGCCTTTTTATAACATTTTAAAAATGTTATAAATATTTGTTTTATTTATTTCTTTGATTATATTAAACTCAAGTAATTCGTCGTTTTACTATAATTCGTTTTTCAATTTGGCTTCAACATATGAAGGTGCAAACAAAATCGTGAAGATATCTAGGAAAAAAAAACACATGGTTTCTCTTCTTAAATACACTTTTAATGTTTAGGATGAAGATGAGCATGAAGAAGAACACGAAGAAGAAGAGATCGAGGAGGAGATAGAGAAGATAGAGAAGGAAGTCTTGGATCAAGAAGAACCTGAATCCGTAGAGATGCCACTTCCAGAGACAAGCATTGAGAAAGAAGAAGGTATGTAATAACACACCTTTTCTTTTTACATTATATGTTATATATTAGCTGTTAACCCACTTCAAAGAGGTTGTTAATTCTGTTGTTGAAATGTTAAAAATATATATTGATTTTAATGTTGAATTGCTCCAATATTTTTATGAGTATAAGTATACTCACATGTATAAAGATTAGCTAATTTTTGTCTGAAAATGCTGAGTTCCTGCAGAATACAGCACCGCCGCCAGCTAGAACTAGTCCTGATAAGTAAAAATCTTCTGTTATGTGAATTTAATGAAATTTTGCGCAAATGTATAACTTGAGACATAGGATACTTTTGCACGCGCTGGCGAAGCTGTCGACGAGATTTTTTTCCATCCACTGGATCCACTGGGTCCCAGGTAAACCGTATAAAAAAATAGAAAGTATTAAGTTTTGAAATTCTGAAGGATTTTTTATATTAAAAGACTTTTGTACAATATTTTATACTTCATGGTTTAGCTGTGCTTCGTCGTAAGCCAGTTAATGTAAGAAATGTATTAAGTATATATTATTTATATGCAGAAGAGTCAGTGGAAACTTTAAATCCTGACGAGGAAGATGAAGACGACAAAGAATTCTTGGTAGTGGACGACCTCGACGAACCTGCTGTGGAGCGCATCGCACCACCCCCGTCCGGCAAACCTTATGTTGAGGTACCTTCATACTAATTTGTTGCGAATATCAGAGTACACATCTGTTAGACCTCGTGTAATTTGACCGGATAGGTTCCACCGCCATCCTTGTTGACCCATGAAGCTATTTTTATGTTTAGATTGTGGAAAGGCGTGATTGTCGGCTATACTTTCGCAACAGGCGAACTTTTCATTTCTTATAGTTAGCAACGCTTCTGTGGTCATACTTAAGTATGATTTATTTATTTATTTATTTAAAGTTTATGTAACCAATACAAAAGTATGATACAAAGGCGGACTTAATGCTAAAAGCATTCTCTACCAGTCAACCTACAGC
>DWNR01004448.1:0-10875 GCA_018250455.1 Polygonus leo
GTCCTTTTTTGCTAACGTTTTGTGCTTTTTATTAAGTTATCCTTTTGTGTATTATGGTGTTTATAATTAGCCTAGTTTTGATATCTATTTCATGTTAATCTCACAACTAACTTAAAAATAAGTCGCGATACTATTATTTATTAGACTGGTGGAAGAGGAAAATATTTATTGAAATTAAAAACAATCTTTTTAGATTTATATATTCTTTCCTCGAAATATTTTTGATAACTACACATAACTTGCATGCGTAATAAATATTATCGTAATAAATTACAAATATAGATTTTGAATTCACAGTTATTGCTTACCGTGTTAAAATGTCTCTAAATAAAGTTTGCAATCTGACTGAGTGGTTACAAAATAAGCCGCTTTTTGTGGCAATCGTGCCAAAAACGTTGCAAAAAAACTTAAGCCAACAGTCAAAGCGAACGTAGGTATTTCCAAGTTTTCCGTATTTAGCGACAGTAATTGTGGAGGTATTGGATTCGTCCGCTATTTTCAGCGTCGCGGCGCTAATGACTCCGTTTTCACCCGTCAATAGTGATGATTGTGAAAAAATATTGGTAAACGGTTATACGCGTAGACACTAACGCGTAGGCGTACGATATATGTATTTTTGTCGCAAAAAGTTTACGTGTTACCGTCCATGGACTAAATGACATTCCCGCTGGCTAATGAAGCGTTCGGTAGGTACGGTGAAACCTCGATCGTCGCCACATTATCTCTACGGCTCTATGAAATTTGTTGCGATTGTCAGGAGCATTACGCGTGCATTATGCGTTTCTGTAATTAATGTTAAAATTTATCAGGTTATATCGGCTTGCATTTATGATGCAAAAGTTTTAAGGACTTATTTATAGTAATTATGGTTAATAATCGAGTATCTTTTCAATGGTAAATTTCTAAGTGCACTACTCTTTGAATATCTATATTTATTTATTTTTCATATTTTTAAAATCTGCAAATTAAATTGCAAGATATCAGATTTCACATTTTGTACACTTTATCTGTTTAATTATACTCGTATTAATTCGAAGTTGTATAAATTCAACATAAACATGTTTTTGTTATAAACATGTTAATATGACAGGCAATTCATCAGAAATCTGAAAAAGAGCATACTTTTAAACATAAGCTCTGCAAACAACAGGCAAATTCGCTTCGCCGCTAAATGAATAAAAAATATGTACACGAATTATAACATAACAACAAGATTGTACTAAAATGTATTTCAACATTCTACTTTTAAATCAAAATATTCCGTTTCAACGTCTCCTAAAAATAGATAATCGGAAACTTAGTCGAATGTCTAAGAAGAAATCGGAAACTACGAAGTCAATTTGCTTAGTTTGTTGCTATAAAATTAATCAGATGATCATGTCTACTATTTACCTAAATAGACAAACTGTTTAGACGTTATATTTGTGATAAAACACTAAATTTAAAGTTGGTAGAAGCCGGGCTCGTAGCTCATAACATTTAACTGAATCTCCATACCGCTGGCCGCCATTTTCCGCGATACGTTTCATATTTTTTCGTTATGTTCGGTAAACATGAAAAACAAAGGTAAAAAGTGTAGTCCACGTGAAACACAATGTTTAGTTGTACCGAATATTTCTAGCGGCCATTTGCATAACAGCGCCGAACAAATCACTACACAAAGCGACGGACGCTATACACTATCATTTGAATAGAAACTATCATACACCGTTGGTGATTTTCTAGTTTTTGACACACAAACCGAATGCTCTTTTCTCCTATTAGGTACTGTTTTTTGCACTGCAATTTATAACGTTTTTGTTCTTTTCACTCTTTTCACGCGTAATAAAATACGCGTGGTAGAGATCTGAATTAATGTCACAGTTTAGTATATTTATTTTATATTTAGCTATTAATAGTGTGTAATACATATTTTTATTTCTGAGATTAAAATTTTATCGTAAAAGTTAAATATTAATTAGTTTTCCGGGTTAGCTAGAAGAGATTTCGTTTAGAAATAAGCAGTGCCTTTTCAAAATAAGGAAATGTTTTATTTTAATGAGTATATTAAATAGAAAAATAAATATATATGATTTCTTTTGAGTTTGAAAAATAACTATTGGTTTTAATTATTTTACAACGCTTTAAAAAAGTTTGCAGTATACTATATGCGTAGTCATATAGCTAACATTGGTAGCCAGTGTATCTTTAATAAAATATTCTTTGCCGCACCTGAATACCTTTTGCGTTATCTTGATTTCAAATTAAAGTGTGGGAAATCTCGACGGAAAACCTCATTGACTTATGGTACCTTTTGTAATATATGACGAATTATCTGCAATTCAATTATTTAATTATGTGTTTGTTTGTTTTAAAAGTCTTAGCCATTACAAAAAGGTTTTAATCTGAACTGTGGGTTACTTATACAGATTTTTTTGGTATAAAGGTATAATAGATAGTAAATGGTCATTGTCGCCCATGGATATGTGTATTATTAAACCTTAAGGAAGGTCAACCACAGATGCATTGCTACCTCTGGGAATGAGTCGTTTGCATAGTCAGCAACTACGCCTCAAAACCGTAACACAAGAATTGTTCACGAAGGATTACGAAGATGGCGTTAGACACATTAATAGTATATTCGCATCACAAAAGATGATAATAAAATGGCGAGCGTGACACTAATACGCGGTTACAATACTACTGACGCATAATTACATGTAAATTAATCACCATAAACATAATGTGTGAAGTGCATATTACTTACTTACTTTTGCTTTTTTATCAAACCTGGTTTATGTGATTGAATTGGAGAATAACTTTTCATTTTTATTGATACCATTGTATTTATTCAAATTTGTTGACAGGGGATAAAATGGTGATTAAGTTGACACTCCATATATGTTTATGTATATTACTTGTAAATCATCAGTTATTTTTAATTGTTTGAATTAATTTTATATCAAGCAAAGATTCTTTATAAATATAAATTTATAAATATAAATATAAATTTAGGCTTTCAAAATATTTTAATAAAATATCAAAGAAATTTAAAACAGCTTTATCTATGCCACTATTTAATTTATCAGTATTTATTTATGAAAGCATCGAACGTTACATCTACCATCAACAGTAATTAAAAAACTTTGTAAAAAATTACGCCGCTACGCGCTCGCATTTATTTCGGCGGTAGATAAAAGGCAAGTTAATTAGTTTCTGTATAAATTGGTACATATTGAAAGATATTTTTGCGTATACAAACTGCTACCAATGACAGTTTAACTTTTCAAATATTCTTCAGGTGTCGCGAGATTATTCTAGTAGTCTTTTAAGCGCATGTAAAAGAGTTTTGATCAGTTTATTTAAGTTTATTTTAAATGTATTACATAGCATTCTTTGTACAGGTAGTATGTAGTCTTTCAATTATTTTCCTTGCAATATTTTTTAAATCCACCACAGTTTTTTATTGATTTTATTACATATTACACCTACTTTTGTATCAATAGACCTTATCTAAATACCTGCCAAAGGTTCAGTATTAACAAGGTAAAAGAATTATATCAAAAACAAACATATTAATATGATAACATGTTCTTGATAGTACTTCATGTTCTACTATTACAAGCTGGAGCTACTTATTGCCAGTAATTGCCTACATTAGACATCAACGGGGGAAGAGATAAGCGTTATCGTGTTTAAGTTTAAAATACTCATTTTTGTTCTTGAAAAACCTTGAAGTGGTATCGGATTCGGCTAAAATTTTCCACAAAGCAGTAGACACTACAAATTTATGTACACAATACTAGTGTAGCTGGTTCGATAACCACTAGACACCTACGTAGTCCCGACGCTACTTAAGCTACTGTTTTATTGAAAACGACGAGCTAGCAGCGAATTTATACGTAATTATAATGGAAATATAGTACTGTTGTCTTTGTTAATGAAAGAAAAATACTAAATCATCATATAAGTTACTCCATCAAGTGCGAAATAAATACTAAATGACTCTATGACATAAAAATCAACAAACAGAAAGAATTGAAATGCTTAGCTTTGAAAAACTGTAATTAGAATAGCTAAACTAATAGTTTAAAAGATTTATTTATCATTTGGCTCGACGAATGAATTATATTATCGCTTGTCCCTATATAATCAGACGTTGGTTTAGATGGAGAACTAAATTTTGCTTCGAACAACATTACGCAGTACAATGCAGAACATTTGCATAAAAACAGGCTGTAACTTCAGGGCGACTAATACCTATACCGATTTCTGCATTATACAATCACTTAATTGATGACTTAACTCCACTGCATACCAACTACATCTCGCGCTAGATTTTCCTTAAGCCTATCTTTAGACTACCAAACAAATTACTTAGAAACATTTTGTATATAAATTAATTTGTTTAATTATTATTTAGCTTTAATAAAATATAGAGGTCAAAACTAAGATTAATCTTTATTTAAAGAGTATAAGAAGCGCCGATCGTGGCAGTCAACTTATGATGATTTGAAGACGAAAGTTGTATAAACTATGTAATTATAAGCATGTTTATTTAGGATATGCGAACATATTACTATTCCTTTGTCTTATTTTTAAAAATATAAAACAATATGTTAATACGTAAATTGTTAACTTGTAATACCTTTATATCAGGTAAATTATTATTTACTTTATACTTTATGTTTCATTATTACACACTAAATCGTGTTTCTTGTAAACATATTTTTAGATACAAAACAAATATCCTGTCAACAGTAAATAATCTGATGTATCTATGAAACCATAATTAAAATAAATATGGTATTGTATTACACTGAATAAAAACAAAAATATTTAGTTCGCATATGAATGACGTTATACGAATAAAAATCTATGTTATAAATATAAGTAATAAGTAGCAATTATTTTCTTACGAGTCGGCAAAAACTTTAATAATAACTGTTTCAGTTAAACATTCTCGTTATTGAATAATTAACTTTGCTATCGTTTTTATATCTGATTTATAAAAACAGTTTTAGGAATATTCGCAATATATTCATATTACACTGTACGTAAACACTAGGATCTGTTTTCGCGGAGCGTCACGAGATGGCGCTAGCAGTAACGGACGCCGCGTACAGTTATTCAGTAAGATGTGAATTTGAAGAAATCCATTAATTGTTAACCACCGTTATATCATATATAAAGTGAGATATTTTTTGTGGTCTATTCGAGTGAAGTATTTGATATTTACACTCAATAAAAAGCGCTAAATCAATTGCGTGACTGTTTCGGAACATTGGACACGCGGTTAAAAAGTTATAAATTAACGCAAGTGATGCGTAGAAATCAAACATGACAAAAAATAAATCATTTTACAGTTGTATTTTTTCCAATATTTTATATCACTAAAGCCATATTTGACGTATTTGCACCATTCACTATCTTTATGCGTTTGATAAATTCTTACGTTGCAATATGAACTCAGTAGGTATTTGAAACATTTAATTATTTCATACAAAAAGTTATAAGTAATTACTTGCGTTTTAAAATTATTAATAGAAAATATAAGTAGCGAACTCTTTTATTTTGCAACGATAGAGCTGAGTACAGCACACTTAGAGGAAGGCTCGTAGCAGCTCAAGGCGTCTCTACATTGCTATAGATAGCCGAGCGGCCTTCGCGATCCCACACTACCGACATTGTACTAACGCGTAATTCTATTTGATGTAGAGACGAACGTTGTTAATGTTTGCTCGGCAAACCGTTTAAAAAAGAATTCCTTATAATATTTAGCACAAACACTCAAATCTGCTAGGAAATGAAAATTTTAGTTATTGAGCTATTTTCTATATTGCTTACAATGAAACAATTTTAAATGCACTTATTTCATTGAAATTGTATATGTATGATATTCCATATATAATACCGTTTCTCTGTTTGCATAATAAATTAATATTGCAGAAAGAATTTTATTTATATTATTACTCTCAGTAAAGTGAATTTTAATAATTTCTTATCAACTTCTATACACAATAGTATCGTTAAATGTTGTATCGGTATTTTATGAAGGGTGTGGAAAAGCAGTGAATATAATTTTATAAAGCAATATTTACATAAGGTTTAGATTCTTATTTATTTTATTCGGTTAGGTTAAGAATGTCTGGCCAGTTAGGCTTTTTAACTTTAATACTTTAAGTTTAATACAGATGTTCGAACGACCAACGTTGACCATCGGATTGAGTGCTATTAGTTTTCTATTTAACGTCAAAAACTTAGTACACAAAAAATAAATTGCAAAAATAAATCTTAGTACTCCTCAATATACTTATATATACTTGGTACAATCGTACTCGTATGTAGACGCGTAATAGTATTTGATGTGCGGCGACAAATATTGTTAATGCTGTTTACACGAACATAGCACGCGATTGTTTGATTTGTTTAAAAAATTCCGACAACATTCCCATCGTTAATGAGGCCACGGATTTATTTGTGGAGTAGCAAACGAGCTCGCAATTCTCGTAGTAAGTTGTGATGCCCGTTGATACTGTCCATCTTTAATAGAATCACAGTCAATTCTGAGGTAACTTTATAAGAGTGTATAGAAACTTTACAGATATTTTTAAATATAACGTACTTATTTCTTATTATTTATAGATTATTTCGTCATTAGGTATCCTGTGAGTGATAAATTACTATGAATTGAGCACCGATTTTTAAAAGGAAATCTGTGTCCTAAAGCAATTGAATTGATGATTGAAATACTCAACACAATTATTATACGTCCCTTGTAAGACGCGAATCGATCAAATCGTATTATTTAATACATGTTGAAAAATTGTGTCACCCGCTACAGCCAAATGTTAACTTCAACAAATACTCTGCAACATCGTACAGAAGTCGTATTCCTTTATAACTGCAATAAAATATCACAGTAAGATACCATCTACACGTTTTTCATTGAAATGTCTTTATCTTATCTAAGTCTAAGGTGATAATTCGAGAAAGAAATCTTTTATTAATGGAATAGTCTTGTTTTCATTGTTCAACAACTGTCTACAATTTTCCTCTTAAGTCAATTATACTCTTTTTGTATTAATTTAAGGATTAAATCTTCTTTTTATAAACTCAATTATTGGAGAGCTACCACTCTTACGATCATCTATATTAATTCTATATTTAGAAGTTTTATTACTTAATAAAAACGACAAGGAATATTAACAGATAACTAGAACTGTATAAGGCACATGCAGTATTCAATTATAGTGGAATTACAGTTGACTAACACATTGTAAACATAATGGCTAACCAAAGTAATTATAAATGAACTAATCGAGACATTCCAGCCCGCAGTGACGATGGTACACATTTCCTTCTCTTATCATCGATTATGTAATTGTAACTATAGTTTATTCGAAAATTATTACGCTAAGACAAGTTTGATAAAACTTTAAAGATAATTTCTGTAACCGTACTAAAAACTGATAGCATTAAAATAAAGTGCATTGAAGTTGATCCATTTTTATTTTGAATATAAACAATCTGAAACTAGCAGGTATATATTTTTTACTTGAACACTGAACATTTTTTAATAGAATGGGTTTAAATAATATGAGG
Source organism: Polygonus leo (assembly GCA_018250455.1). NCBI lineage: Eukaryota > Metazoa > Arthropoda > Insecta > Lepidoptera > Hesperiidae > Polygonus > Polygonus leo. The sequence goes on from DWNR01004448.1 coordinate 7,585, forward strand.
ATAAACCCACAATTAAAATAAAAGTAATCTAGAGTTCAAACATAATGTAAAGTTTTATGAAGGAAAGCCATAACGTTTAAAATAGTGTCATATAATTTTATGTATAAAATTACGAGTTGTTAGAATCTGTGTTTTCGCAATACTCGTTGTAAACGACGTGATAGAATTGGTGAATCTTTTATTAGGCCAGAGTCTAGAACAAAAACTGATCTGCTTGTCCTGATGTCATCTTATGTTGTGGGTACTTAGCTTAGCTTACCAAGATCGCGAAGTATTCGTCGTTTTGTTCACAATTTGCTCTGATGTTCATCAGGTGTACTGCTGAGTAAGCAGTGCTTAGATAAGACGTTAGATCACTAATTGATTTTGAATATTATTCGGAATATTTGTGGGCCTATGTCACCGTGTGTTGTAGGTATTTCGCTAAGTTCGCGAGTTAGCCGTCAGTTTTCTGCCTTCGTCTTATAACATTTAAAAAAACCGGGCCCGGCAGGTGCGCCGAGGCCACCTTTATCAGTCGTGTGTAGTGTTGTACAGGGCACAACGATGGATATCTACAAAAATGCTTAAAAAATAAAAAATGGACTTTAAAATGAGTGGAGTAGAGTTTATTTTTGTTTTTGTAAAACCGTTTCGGGCAGCAGTGGGTGGTGATGTGTACAATTTATTGGTCGCTTGGTGTTCGCGCCGCGAGCGGTCCCGGCGCGGTATCTGCCTTTTTGTTCGTTCCCCGGTTAATCAGCCGTTACGGAAATCCATAATCGACTGACTAATTCCCCTTATTAATATCGATACTGATTCGATTTTACAATCGATGTTGTCTTGAAGGGTGAATCGCAAGACATTTGCGTCTTGCCCTTGCGTAGGGCTTAAAGGTCTGCTTTGAAATTCCCTGTAGACGTTTGTTGGAAACTTTGTGTAAAGCACGTAACATAATACGTTTATTTTTATTAGAAAATATTATTCGGTATTAGTTTATCGTTCATATATAAAAGTTATATCTTATCTAAGTCCTAAAATCATTGTTATTTGGCCTTTTAACTTTTTTTAATATCGGGTTGCTGATGACACTTATGTGAGAGGCTACCCCCTCGGTCAGTGGTAGTGAAGATCAAGCATAGGATACATGACCTGCTAATTTTATATTATGAGAAGTATGTCATTAAAATAAAACTTACATATACGTAACATGGAAAGAAATGATTACGTTGTCCAGCATTCCATCATACAAAGGACGAAGTATTTGGTGGTAAAAAATGTAAAAAGAATTTTCTCTATTTCTTGTTGAGTAATGTGTCGCTGTATATAATTTGAAAGCCCCATACTCCACACATACGTAATGTGTTATTCGTTGAGTGAACTATACGTTCATACAATACCACTTACTATAAAATTAGTCTAATTTCAGATACGCTAATAATAACATACGGCTATTTGTTACTCGGTCGGCCTTTTTAGCGATACTCTAAATTGAACCTAACTGTTTGGGGTTTAGGTTTGAAATGGATCGTAGTTGGTATACAAATAGGTACTCCCACGATAACAGATAAGTAAGCAGTGTTTAACTTCACAGTGCAGGGTGTTGCTGCCTTAATAATGGTTCTAGTGTACCTAAAACTTTAATTTTGTAGGTATTTTGATTTATAACGGAAAAAAAATTTCGAATTTGCTAAATACTGATTAATGTTCTAAGGATTCGCGACTATGGCGTCATTTGGAAGACATTGCTATATCTCATTTGCATAAGTATATGCGATTAATTTTAATGTGATTTATTGAATATGAAGTAAATTTTTATTGATATACGATGCAGAAGTTGTACAGATAGAGTACAGAAGAACTGTAACAGATGTTGTTTTAACAGCAATGTACCAAGTACGTGCATTAAAATATTTTTTGTTTTGTTCTGTTTAGGGATATGATGATGCAGGTGTATTTTGGGTCTGTATCAAGTCATTAGTGATTGGTATTAGAGATAAAGTTTTTTCGAATGAGCTACATGTCATATACAAACAATATGAGTGGTTATCTAAGTGACCACGTTATAATAATATGTTTGCTTACTATTCTAAATACACCTAGTCAATGTTATGTGCTTAATGGGGAATGGAGAATGGAGAATGAAATTATAAATGGCGAGATTAGTCTGTTTCGGTACTTAAGTTATAACTTTTTTCAGCATTTTAGAGTTGTTTAAAGGGCTCCTAATTTATTTCCAATCAAATTGCTGTCTCTTGGCTTCTTATTGGTGTTATGATAATTACATTAACATCTACACTTTTACGTTATAAATAAATTTACGTAAATAAATAATAAAAAAAAATTGTATGGTGTTCCTTAACAGATGGACTTTTCATACGTTTATGGATAATTTGTGTTTGGCTTACCTAGTTATTTGAGGAAAGCCTGAAATTCTCGACCCTCACAGGGCATGTCACTTCAATTTGTCCTGTTTCACATAAGTAGTGAAAGGAGACAGTAACATTATAAAAATAAAATTTTATTTCTATATTGGTACGTGGTGTAAATTGATTAAACACAATACAAGCTTGAAGCCATAGGTAGTAAAAATCTAACTTAATTAAAATACTAAGTGTCGTAATATTGTATGATGTGTGTAATGATAATGTCTGCGAGTCTCTATTTTCCTTGTAGTCACGTGTTTGTGTAAAGAAAATTATGTGTACCAACAGTATAGTAGGTATGTCTAAATATTTGTATTATAAATGCAATAATATAGCATACGAAGGTAGTTAAAAGTAATGTAGAAGAGTTTAAATTGAATAAAAATATATAAATGATACCAGAATTTAAAAAAAAACGTATCGAAACCTTTGGGAATACAAGTTTTGGAAAATATTTATATGACAGTCACAATTACAATCGTTCTAATTTGATTAGTATTTTTTGGCAGGCCTATTGTTTAAGAAATGTTCTGTGTTTCATATAGAATTATCAGTTAAAGGTTAAAAACGAAGGATTTAAAGAAAAAAAAATATACATATTTAATTCTAACCTCATCAAGACATCGGGCACGACGCCATTAAAGCAAAACTCACAAGTGGCATGCCATACGGATCTTTTCAGTTGTACGCCACCTTCCGTTCCGTTCAGTTGGAGTCCACTATAATCTATACATATAATAAAGCTAAAGAGAGTCGAAAGTCTGTACATGGAATATATTTTAAAAAAAGTTAGCTGGGGATACTTAGGGTCGATAACAGAACACGTTCCAACAGTTTTTAGATTTTTTGTCTGTTTGTCTGTTTATCTGTTTATCTGTTTGTCTGT
>DWNR01004449.1:0-10875 GCA_018250455.1 Polygonus leo
GTGACTACTTACCAACAGGTTGCCCTTCTGCCTTATTGTTAGGTTTAGAAATAAAAAAAAAAAAAACATTACCTTCTGATGTTAGATTTATTTCATGATTTTCATTTACTACAAATCTAAAAATGTTTGTCGACACTAACTTATTAAATGGTGTAAACATAATACACAAATTATTCTTGTCTAGGATATTTACGAGTATCCACTACTAGTGTAAATCAGTACTTTATAATTTATATTGTTGCCAACGTATTAGGTTGCAAAGGTGTAAGTTCTTTCATTCCGCTCTATTTGCTGGCAAGTTGTATTTAAAAATCAAAATTCAATCCATTACCATTTCCAGAATGTTAATATTTAGTTCGCTCTATTAGGATTGTTATGTAGAAATGTAGTTGGATATTAATAAAGTTACGTGGTTATTGCCATGATAACTTTTAAATACTATTCGATATTTAAAATTGGGTACGTTTTATTTTGAATTTAGTACCGTATTTTTTGTATTTTTATTACGTAATAAGATTTCGTGGAAATCCGATTCTGTGATCGTCCGATTCTGTGATCGATCGCCATAGCAATGACAAGAATCAAATAAGTTATATCTAAATTGAATCAAACAGTTCAGCCACTGTGACCTCAGATGGCTCGGAGTAGGGTCGAATGAACCTTGGTATTAGGGTGGAACAACCGAGACGGGTTGGGCATTTGACTATTACGCAAGCGCGATCTATACTCCAGACCAGAATATTTGGATAAGTTGCGTAAGGACGGGCTCATGATCCCGCGCGTCTGGCCGATCACCCCGCGGTTCGTTAAACAAAAGTTCGTTCGTCTCTGACTCATTCGAGGTCAATAAATACACACATATATTTTTAATTTACTGACACCACTTCAATACTAGATTATTAAGGCAATGTGCAGCAAAAACATGTAGGTGCGTTCAATTTTATCGGCATTTATCACCATAACTACACATAACTTACATAAAACTTGTTACGACTTGTTGATTTCGCGTTTTTCGTGTTATTAATCTTCGACATCGTCGTATCGTCGTTACGGTCAATTTATTGACGAGAACATAATTTGAGTATGAGCACGCGGCTAACGGAAATCATGCGTTGTTTTTATGTTATTCATTAATAGTACAATTGAGTAGTAGTGACGCAAATGCTATTCAAAAATCAACAGTAGTATGTAAACACAGGTGACGCGGAATACGTAATTGACGACATTCATATCGATTTTTTTTCGTAGGTTATTTAATTGTGGCAAATATTACAAGGTTTAGTATCGATAATCAAGATTTTGAAACATTGTGATTAGTTTTATTTCTCATAAATTACAATAATTTAAAAGGTTCTAGAAGTTTATTGATATAAAAAAATTGTATACTCTGGCTCTAGCCTTTATAGGTATTATTAAAAGTATAAGATTTATAATCGAATGTTAATACAGGCGTGAGGAAAACTCAATTAATGGTTCATGATCCCCAGGCATGCACTGTCGAAAGTTCTGGAGGTTAACGGTAGATGTCCTCCGCTAGGCATCGACTTGCGGGGACGTTGACTCGCTCAGATTCACTGACCGGGGTTATTAGGTACCTTCTCTATCCAAATATATTTTTTAAAATACCAGTTATAGAGCTTTATATCTACTCTAATCTGCTTGTCTAAGATGGTTTCGATTTTAATGATTATATTTTAATGTTCGTAAGGTAATAGTTATAAGAAGTGTAATAAATAAATGTGTTTTAGTTACCTAAATATTTTAGTAATAAAGTACATATAGTACGTAAAATTCATATATAGTAAGTATATATACGATTCAACAGAATATTAAAATTTTAAAACAGATTACACGTTAATAATGGAATGACTTTGTGTGGGTAAAGTAGGTGGAGATTCTATGGAAGCCAAGCTCGTTGTAGTTGGCTGGCGACAAAATCAACGTCACATCTATTTTAGCCTTGTAGCAACATTGTAGCGCTGTAGTCTTCAGGTTTGAAATATGCAGTAATGCATATTCATTTTCCATAGGAGTTGTACGCGTATGTTTTCCGGAGTAGCAACATATACCTTCCGGTATAGCATTTAATAAAGTTTTGAGTACTCGTTTGCTACTTGTATTAAAAAAAAACAAAAACAACAATCACACCTATAGAGTTGCTTACTACTTCTATGTAAAGAATTTTCAGAAGCCGCTATGGCTTCTTGACGTTCAGAAACAGCTGTATGGGTCCTATATTTGGAAATGAATTTTGACTGTGATTTTAACGAAATTATACGAATAATTTGGACGAGAATGTCGATAGGCGCACGAACAAACCCCAGATAGCTACAAGGTGTGTTCACCCTCACACGCGACCTTCCACAGGTCGATTCGAAACAGATAATTGTAGGTCACACTACGGCAAGGCGGTCGCTGTATTCACGGGTTCAATGTGATAATAACTTTCAGAAATGTCATTTTTTTATCTGAAACATATCAAGATAATTGTTGTTAAACATATTGTAGTCTGTTTAACTGTAGATTAAAATTGAAAGGTTGCTTAATTTAAAACAATTTTAGTGATTGATTCATGCGATTTGTAATTATGCACAACAATTTTAAGTGCTTCCAACATAGATTAAAAATTCCTTTCTCTTACATATTTGTTAAAATTGTGATTATTTAATTCAGACATTGTACACAAAAATCAATAGATAATCATTATTGGTTGGTACAATACATTTATAGTTTACAGGTCAAGATCAACAGTTACTTTTAGTAGCTGTATAAATTTAGTTAAAAAAACTTCATGCTTTACATAGGTATCCGCATCAACAAATAAGAAAAAAATGTCCTTGATTATAGATACACTGACAAGAGATAATAAAACTGGGATGACGTAAGCACTTGAGACTAATGCTTTGTAACGAAAAATCTGGATGCAATCAAATCAAATAACGTAATATGTTAATTAATTATTTAATTTCTGATAGTCCCGTCTGTACTACGCAGTATTTATTTAGCTCATGATAAGCGTTGGGTAATGTGTTACCTGCACGAGATAAATGTTTCCGACGCTAAAATAAATCTTACAGATTCGTAGGTACGGCACTGAATATCAAGTCAAGATAAGAAGTATTACGTAACTACATCTGTGTTTGATGAAAATGTATTGTGTATTATATAATGTACAGCAACTTCAAGTGTTGTAAAGGAAACGTATTGATTCTAGTTATTTTTTTAAGTAAGACCAAAGGGCAAGGTTGTAATGTTTTTGTGTATTTGAATGCCAATGTCATTTCGTTCACGTGGCTTCAGGGTTTCGGCCGCATTTTCGGACGCGCATTAGTTTAGACATTTTCATGGCCCTTCTATTAGTGGAAAAATCCAACAAACTTCTTATATAATATATAAAAGGACAGCGTTATTTTCTGAATTTATTATGTATATGTTCTTAAATATTAATATTCAATAGTGCACACAAAATAGCCAACAAAAATGTTCTTGGCATAGTAAGTACCTATATTTTTTGTGTGCTTGTATATGTATAGACCAACAAAAGTAGAAAGTAGCGACTCCAATGCAAAAGGCAACACTAAGGAGTTTTAGGTTATATTTTTGACATTTACAAGGAGCCCGTTCCACAATATAGTCATAATTACAATATCTTTGACCGCGTCACAAGCGGCGTGTAGTATTCGCGTAACATTGAGCGCGACCTTGCCGCTTGTTGCCGTGCGACTTCACTGCCTCGTATTAAACTATTGTGTGTCAAATATTTCTTACTTTAGAAAAGTCAGTACACCTGAATTGTAACAAAATGTACGTAGTATTTATTCATTTACATAATATCACCTTCGCGTAGTTTGAGTCGTATTTAAATGATATATTGTATGGTACATTTTGAAGTAACAGTTTAATATATCGACGTAAAAGTGTGCATACAAGACTACATATTTGATGAAAAAGAACGTTTTATGTTTATTAAAAAAATATCGGTAGTACCTATACAATGAATGGTGGTTTAAAATGTCGATGAACAGTGTCCTACATAACCGAATATAAGTTCTTCAAATGCTTTAACACTACGTCATAGTCTGTATTTCAGAGAAACAATGGACAATGTTCTCGTAATATTAGTCATGGAACTTTGAAGTGCCAAAATGATTCATTATAACACGAATCCTACCGTGAACGCATGCAGACCAAGCACACAAACAAACCAAGGCAATATGCATAGGTACCAAATTTATTAAAACAATTATATTATAATTTTTACTTTAATGTATTTCTTACAAATGTAGGTACAACTAATCTGCATAAATTTTATTTTCTTTATAAACAAATAAGAATTTTGTTTATGCATTGTAAGATTTTTTAATTATCTTTTAATATTATGTAAGTAGGTACTTAACATAATACTTTTGTGCTTTTCGTAGGTACGTAGTAGTAACATTGCCCCTAAACGTAGGTTATTCTATCATTAAAATTTTCAAGCTCATTACATAACTATGTTTGACATTTGGGTGCGATTACAGTTCCGTCAATGTCGAATGACAATGATTGATACCTACTAAGAGGCGTAGGTAGGATGGTAGTGTATATTATCTATCATAACGTAGAGATAATTAAAATTTATTGTTTAGATTATCCGAGAGAAGTCGTTCAGTTAGCAAGTAACATTTGGCAGGCAGTTGGCGTAGGTCGGGGCATTTTAATGGTTATAAAAAGTGCGATTGAGCTAGCACGACTCTGCCACAGGCCCCGCTCTCCTCAGGGTGACCTCATCGGTCTACTGCGTTTTTTCTCGTTAACAACTTTGCTTGTTCTTTTTTTATTTATAACTTTTTTTGTATACCTCACAGGCATTTTTAATGTAAAGTTATAACTGGATATTAGTAAATAATATAGTTGTAAACGGATTTGCGTAAGGTGGTGTTTGTAATATAAAATATAAATGTAGATTTTTGTCTTAATTTTTATAGCATTTATCGGGTTTTTCAACGATTGACCCTACTAAATGACCACGAAAAGGAAAGAATTTAGGTATCTTTAATATGTTATCTTTAATATGTGATTAAATTTATGTATATGGAAAGAAAGTATATATTTTCCCTACGATAATTCATTTAATGGAATAATGGAATGTAATTTATTGGTTAATTCAACTTTTAATGATAGGTATATATATAACTGTTTAATTTAGCGCTTTTTTTCTTTGTTTCATGCAAGGCCTTGCATCCAAAATCCACAGTCTTAAAGAATAAATCGTATATTTTTGTGAAATACAGGTACTTAATGACAAACGTTTCTTTTTTATGTCTGCAATTAGCCGTGTTGCAACGTTGCGCCGATCTCTTTTTATGACTAGCAGGTTCGGAGAATTCCGCAGTAAAATATCGAGTTCTTTACAAAAGTGTAATTACCTCTACACCCGAAGAGTTTTTGTTCCCGTGATCGGTGGAATAACCTCAAGATAGGTCGATGGAAAGTCAATGCGGCTTCGACCGAAGAATCGTGTGCGCTTCGTTCTTGCATGCGTCATTTTCAAAGAAATGATAAATGGATGACTGAAATTGTTTAAGTCGACGTCATATATGTAGAGTGCTTTTACGTTGTGACGATCTTTGCATAATATTGAATACACTTATTTGTGTAACACTTTCTCTAGACGAAGGCGGCATACCTACACCTGCCAAATGAACTAACGGGCCTTAACAGTACCAACGAAAGCAAACGTGTATTCGACGAGAAAGTGGCTCCCCACCGCTGACTGCGTTCCTTCTCTTTGGTGTTGCGCAAATGTGCAAAATGTCAATGAAATATTTCTTCTCACAGTTCAAGTATTTTCGTAGCATAAATTCTTTGGGTTCGCAATGCTTATCGTTAAGTTTTTGCTTCATTGTTTATAATGAATAGAAGTTCATTAACAAATTATTAAAAAACAAACATTGCCTGTTTATTCAACAATTATAAAATTATTATAATTATGAATATATCTAAATATTTTCATAATTATAATAACGCTAATTGTAGATAAGTACATATATTAATATATACCTATAGTTCCTTTACCTACGTACGTAATTATATTTTTATTGTTTTCGTTTGTTAATTTGAAGTATGCAAAAATTAAAATTTTCTAGGTCACCAAAATTTATTATTATTTTCGTTTTATAAACATCCTGCAAAAAATTAAACAAAGGAATACTTATAAGATTTTTTCAGTTTAATTACATACTATTTACTGTATGTTTGATATATCCGTGTTTCTTTATTTATTATCCACCTCGCCTGCAAGAATTTTGGCCTAATTCTCAAAGACATACAAAAGGGGACGGAAGCAAGGCCGATTTCGCTCATAATTATTTACGTCGCGTTTTGACGACAGTGGCACTGCCAGTACGAATTCCACCGTAGTAGGACCTCTAATAGGCTGGTATGCGACGATCAGTGTCAATAGCCCGTGCGACTCAAATATCTCATTAGCATACAACAGTCCGTAATGTTTGGGATACCATTTTCAACACTGAAAATGGCTTTACAAATTCCTCGCTGACATTTTAAAATCATATCATATAAGGAATCTGCATACTAAGACAAAATATAGTAGCTTTTGCTGCGAATTTTATTGACATGCAAATGTAAGGCAAGAGTTGAAAGGAGAGATAAACCGTTGCAATGCGCAGTGTTGCGACATCAAAATGGGGGCTGTAATGCCGCCCTACTGCCCGACTGAGAAAGTACCTGAGGACGTAGTGGCAAGCCGGCTACATGATAGGAATTAGATTTGTGGTGGTGATAAAAGATAAAACGGTTTTTCAACAACAAGTTACTATAAATAAAACTTAAATTACAATAGAAAATACTATTTAACTAATGTAAGATATTTATTTATGTGACATTTTTCTGTACAACAAACTCAACAAGTGTGAGAAAATGTAGGTCTAGGTATGTTACGCTTAATACATACATATTTGGCACACCGCGCTTTTGGAAGTTACTACTATCTATATAAAATTATTATTGTATTTCGTATATTGCTTATATTTGTCGGACAAAACTATCAACAATACAAATCTTTAATGCATGTAGTGTAGTTATTCAACAACGCACATTATTATTTCACTATTTATCACGAGACTGTGGTCGGCTTTAGGCTATTAGGCTCCATTTAGGTAAAATACCCTAAATAATTATCATCATTCTCCAAATATATTCGTAAATATTTGATGTACCCGTATGGTATTTGCTCGCATCGGTGTATGCAGCTCTTTTCTAGCGTGCCGTTCCATTTTAAAACTGGGTCATTGTGTCATGGCGGCCGCACAAGTACCGGGCGAAGGCGGCGCCATCTTTGAATTTTGTTGATTCATGTCATAGTCATATTCGGCTTTATTTTTCATTGTAACAGATCATGTAAGTATGTTTAGAATTTAATGTTAGAATTAGGATTATGTTAAGTATTATTTATGTTATTTTCTTAACAGTCATAAACTATTTTGTATGTATGTTGAGGTCGAGAATTTAGTTGTGTTTTGAGATTGTCTCTTTTTTTACTTTGTACACGTTTGCAATTTGAGTTACGTTATATTTCTAACATGAGCACTAGAAAGTGTCTTTGTGCCAATAAAACTAAACCAAAGCAACGCGTACAAAAGTATTTTCGATAGACTAGATTAAAGGTATCAAAAAGAGAAGAGATACTGTTTCTTGTTGAGCACAACAATTGAGTCTGTTACGTGGTGTGTCGGTAGTCTGTTGTATCAAAGGAAAATGAAACTTAGTAAGCTTTCACTTTGCCATGGCCCAGTAACGTGATTGCGAAATTCCTTCTAATCACGAATCTACTATGTTTGGTTGGTAGAAAAAAAAACTTGAACTTGATTTGAAAAATTGAAATTAGCCAATATGCCTAAGTCTATGAATTATCCCATTGACGACATTAAAATGGACGTTGTCTTGAAAATGTGCAAATTATTTTCTCAAATAGATTAATAAATCTCAGGGATATTTTATATTTAACGAATAGATAAGCATCCACCTTCCACTACTACTACTACAATATAGAAAATATTGCAGTTTACTTATGTGGTAACCGCAAAATTTGATTAGATTAATTATTTTGTGTCCAAATAGACGTGAATAGATGTGGTATATTTTGTGTATTTGTTTTTGCATGATTGTGAAGAAGCTATTCGCACAATTGAATACCTGCCATTTTCACCTATTGTCCAAGATACTTATTACTGGTAATTGTAAATACCAACTTCGTAAACAATTATCGCATGAATTGGAATGGTAAATTATTGGAATTCATTGAAATGAAGGAAAATACGACGTTCGCTTCTTTAGCAGCTCGATTGAGAAATGTTTCTAGCTTTAATTTTATTTCTCAGTAGTTATGTGACACGTAGCTTTACTTTTATTAGATCATCTTGTTTTACATCAAGGTTTTCCATCAGTAGTATCAAATGGAATATCAACCTTTAGCGTCAGTTGTTGAAAAGAAGTTGTTAATAACTTGACATGAGGGTATTATAGGGATAAATGTCTTCTGATTGTGTCATTCCAAGAAGAGTTACCTCTCGTGATAAATACTTTTAATGTTTTATATCTCAATGGAACTTTTCATCGATGGTATCTATTAATTCGAGCCCCTTTACTACTCTGAATTTTATATTGTTTCTTTATAACAGCGACCACAATTTCCATGTTATCTCAGTAGAGATTTTTGAACATTCGTGAGTAAATCTGGCAGATAATTCCTTGTGCGTTTCTTTCGGCAATTGTTGTGAAATTTGGACCGAGAGTAGAGGTCTCACCTCTCACCGCAGGCATAATGAAAAGTGAAACTGCTGCGCCGAGCGTCACGTCGCGACGGCCATTTAATGCTGTTTGTTCCGGTTACAATTTAGGACACTATAAAACTGCAAGCTTTATGAACTTAGATCTGCAGACTATGCAAAGACTATGCAAACCTATTTTCCTCAAGTTTAAACCGTACTAAGTAAAAGACACAAGATACACAAACTTCCTACACTTTCATAATTTAAACAGAAATGTTTCGATTAAAATATCAGTAGCAATAGACCCAAAATAGCTATTAAAAGGAGTGAAATATTTAATCATCCTATATAACATTGTCTGTCTCTCTCTGAGGCCCAATAGAGGAGGGGAGTGCGGGAGGCAGCTACAGAATGTAGGCAAGTGTGACAAGGACACGCCCGTACTCCGTGCTAACACTTCCATCCAGTTTCTAACGTGTTCGGTGCTGATTTCGCAACGCTCGCCCGCGCCCGGCTCCACTCCACCGATGCACGTTCGTGAGCGATTACACCCACAAGGTAATCCACCACAATACACTCTAACACGTACGAAATGTTGTACCCACAATGCGAGGTCAACCGATACGCTGATTGACAACCGATGCTCATAGCATACATAAATTAAGGGATTAACAGAATACATCCATCGACTGACTGTCACTAGTAAAGAGGTCATGAAGTAGATAAGGGAGTTATTGCAAGGCCAGTTTGTTTGCAATAGAAATGTGCCGGCTGCCTTGCTGCTAGCGAGGTAAGCAGCTAATTCAAGGCGAAATAAAGTCAATATTTGCTGCCTTAATTTAGATTATAATTTACGGAATTCTGATGAACAATATGTTATACCTACTGATACGCTTCTTAAAGAATAATATCTTTGTATCGTAGAGGTGTTTTTTAGACTCGAAAACTATATAACTCTCACCAATTCGCTTCAACGTGAGTTTGGTTTGAGAATTTTCTATTAGTACATAATATAAAGAAAGTGTTTTTTAGCATTATAACTATTACCAGACGGAATATTGACAACCGGAAGGCAATCTAGCTCGAGTTTTCTTCAAGCAGTCACTATGAATGCTTGAAGCCGGAAGATGATGTAATGAGTCTATAGTCACCTATCTTATAGAATTTTGAATGGTCCAACGTGACGCAGTTTTTACTCTGTGAAAGTACAATCTACAGAATTATAACCACGAAGCGCAAAAAGTCTGCCCATTTTGCCGTACATTTCGTGCGCCGAAGATTTGATCGCACAACATGTCAGTACTCTGTGTAACCTATGTATAATTAAACATAATAAACGCTACTTACCCTTGCATATGATGAGCTGGCACTTCAATGGTGGCGGAGGCGCGGCGACGGTCGCCGGCCATGTCAGCAAGCCTTGCGAAATCCGTATCTACATCAGCTAACCTCGCAGATTTGCGTGACTCTAGCAGCCTTATTTCATCAAGCCTCTTTGTTAGTTCTATTGGCACCTGGAACAAGGAAATTAATTACTATGTTAAATGATCTTCTGTTACATGATTTCAAATTACTGCTAATTTGTTATTTATATAATTGTATAATATGTTAAAAAACTGGGCTATCCTAATAAATCATGACAGCCTAGAGAAAATCCTTGTTTTTATCCGTGCTGGGGGTCCAGGTGGAATGATCAATCCGGTATGTATTTCAAAAATTTAAAAATGACATATGTATTAAAATTTAATTACTATTCGCTTTTCGATGAAGGAAAATACCTTGAGGAATATTAAAAAAAACTCAAGATACGTGGTGTATGAAGTATACTGCGCAATGGATATCATTTATCCTTGTTATTGTAAGGGCCTACTCGTGCCCAGTAGTGGAATAGTACCTAATGAATTATTTTTAAGTTGGAAGTTTAAAAGTTTGTCGTAGTAACAAGTTTTTACTATAAATATTTTTTATGACGTCATGCAAACATAGTTATATAAAAGTACAGGAGCAACAGTGGGTGTGTGAGATCAATATGGTCGACCTTCGCGCGGTCCGTGGTCGGACATGACGTCATGACCTAGCGCAGCCGGAATTGGAGCGAGCTCCG
>DWNR01004450.1:0-10874 GCA_018250455.1 Polygonus leo
TCAAAATTATTAATTATTTTTCACTTTTTAGTTCATCTTGAAGTCGGTTCTATTTTTAGTTAAAAAGTTTTTATACTATATTGAATCCATTGAATTCCAATTATGCAACTGAAATTCGATCAATCCATTCCACTATCGTTAAAGTAATATGAATCACAGCTTGCACTTTCAAGGGTACATTCTAATTTGTATTTACTTGCAGTAAAAGGCACTTGTATTGAAATGCAGTTTTTATAACTACTGCAGTTATTTTGTAATAATAAAATTTTAGTAACTAGTCCTGGGTCTACCTAAAGCAAGGAAGTCTTAGATGAGGATTTAAAATATTTAAAAAGATTTAAAATATTAATTGTATCAGAACAGTAATGCTTCTATTGTCAATATCACAATTCCATTACTGGGCAAAGGTATCTTCAAAATTAAAAAGATTTATATTATAACACAGGTTACAATGCCTGCCAGATTAAAAATAAAGAGCAAAATTGTCAAAAAGTAAGGATTATTTGAATGTTTTGACTCTTAAACCAAAAAGACATTTACATGCTGTATTACATATGTATGTTAAAAAAATACTTGTATGATATGCCATCCCCATATAAATTGTTTATTTTGTTTTTGTCAACAGAGGGGTCAATCTGCGCGGCACCCACTGAAAACAACTGGTACCGCGCACAAGTGATCTCTACATCGGAGGAGAACGACACGTCTGTTGTGAAGCTGGTCGACTTCGGTGGCTACCTCACTGTGGACAATGACCAGCTCAAACAGATTCGTCAAGATTTCATGACTCTGCCCTTCCAGGCTACGGAAGCACTGTTGGCTTTTGTCAAACCCGCAAATAACGGTAATATTTTATTTTACGACTAATCATTAATTTTAATTAAAAAAGTATACTATATTGGGGCTAAAATTCTACATTCTTTTTGCATTTATATTATTTTATCTCTCTAATTATTCTTTAATAAATAATTTTGGTGTCTGCATTATCATGTACAGTTTATTTCATTATGTCATGTTATAACAGTATAATGATGCTTTGCCATGTTTGTGATTTTTCCATCCATCCATTTAGAAAAATGTTACATGCTAGAATACATACTTAATCATCACTTTTGTTAAATTGATAGATCCTATTTACACAAATTGTAACATCGTGAATGTTATTAATTTAATATAATATAAAAGGTATCTTTCAGTTAAATTGTCATTTGATGCTTTGTACATAATATCAATTGTCCAAGATATCAGTGCTATGCAAGTTTTTATTTGTAATCTATTACTCAGGCGTAATTGTTACGTAAAATATTACTTAACATCATATAAGTCTTTATATTATTTTCGACATAAATTATGTCGAAAGTATCAGCCCGCCATGCATGTATATGTGTATTCTAATTTTATGTATTCATCTCTATGATTGATATTTTAAATGCCCTATTAAGGATTTATAATGCATTACACCATTACCATTCACACAGTGAAAATATCATATATCTCATTAAGAAATATACATACATCATCTTTCATATTCAGCAAAGGTTGTGGATAACACAGTATAGAAATTGATATCAATTAATTGTTACACCAACGTCTATGTCTGTTTAATAAAAGCAAAGCTACATTGCTGTTCTTGTTTGTAGAATGTGGTAGAGCAAATACTAAAATAAATAATCTATTGCTCTTAAACCTCAGAGAAATATCGGGATCAGTCACAGTGAGTTCAGTTCATCAGAACTTTTTTTAGTATGCACCCAGTGAAACAATTACGTTAGAAATAATATATTAGTTAAGAAGTCAATTACCATTGTTTTGATTTCAGTATATTTATGTGACATTTAGGAAAGATGTATAATTTCTGTCTTTAGGATCCTAGTGGGTGTAACTGTAGAAAGTGTTATTTATAATTAATTGCCACTAGTTATTGCCCATACAGGCATGGATCTGCTCTCACAGTGAGGATGATTGTAGGTTAGTCTACCTCACTCTTCTGTTCACAATTGCGAATTCATAAACTTCACACAGCTCTTTATCTTGGCTATCACTGCTAAAGCTGCTGCTGTTTAATTATAAAATATCATTTATTTATTGTAAAAACAAACCCAATATACCAGCTATGCGGTAAAAGAAGATCATAAAATGTATATCTTTATACTGAACAGAAAATATTATTGTACACAGAGGCGGAGTGGAGCGGGGAAGCGCTGCGCATCATGGCGGGGCTGACGGCGGGGCAGCTGCTGCACGCGCAGGTGGCCGGCTACGACGAGGCGGGCCTGCCGCTCGTGCACCTCTACCTCACCTTGCACCCGCAGGTATGCTTGCAACTGTATCATGGTAGCAAGGGAGCACGCAATCCAACGAACGGTAAATGATCATTGACGCTCAGGGTCGCTTGCTCATTTACAATCAATCTCAGGCATGATTGAATCTTACCTGAGGTTTACCACAGACGCATTGGCACCTCCTGAAGACTAAGTTAATCGTTTATATAGCCGGCAACCACGCCCTCTAAAATCGATACCCACATTGTTTAATGAAGAATTTTGAGGTTGAGGTGGTACTTCCATTATTGAACTACATCTGTTTTTACACCATGGTAAGAGAGAATAAAAACAGATGTAGTTCAGTAAAGATGGAACGACTCGATTTACCTTGAACTTTTGAACCTTGATCGAGGTTTTTAATTATGAGCTCACGCCGGTCGGCGCGATATATATTTATTTAAAAAAAAATATATTAATCTATATTTTACCGATTATACTGTACCCATCACGCACTTCGCACATTTTCGACGCACCTTTGTTTACTAGTTAAACAGGTGTTTTACTTTTTTCAATGAAAACGACTTACGAGTTTGTTTCGTCACAAACAATCAAAATATATTTTATGTTGCAAATTTAACGTTTAATCTCACAAATTTAACTTTGTACAGGTGCCTAGTGAATTATGACTGTCTATCTATATCTTAGTATGGAGAAATGATATAAAGCTAAAAATAAAATACCCATTGTCATCTGTATTGACAGTTATATTAGACTGCATTTGTTAAAATTCTCAGAAGGTTCAAAAATATTTAGAATAAGCATATTATATTAGTTGTGGAGCTGCTTGCATAAAAAACATATTTTTTGATATTATATGGTACAATGAGGTATCGTGTTTACAAGCCATTATCTGACTGCTGGGCAAAGATCTTCTCACAATGAGGAGGATTTAGATCCCATATTCCACCACACTGACCAAGTACGAATTAATAGACTGACTACGCACCATGCAGATATTTGAATTACAATATTTTTTCACAAAACATAATCTGCTAGAGGTCCCAAGTTGACATTGTCTTACTATTAAAAAAATCTTGACTATACCAAATAAACTAGAAGGCTAAATTAAAAGCAAATATAAATAAAATAAAAACAAATTGACAATGAATATAATACATTTGACTAGTATTAGAACTGTTATTTTAATAGGTATAAACCATGCAGATATTTCAATTACAATTATTATTCACAACACATAAATTGTCTGTCTGTCTGTCCACAATAGACTTTGCCTTACTATTAAGAAAATGTTATGTTGTTGGGTCCAAAAGTTAATTTATTATAATTAAAATCGATTTAGTAATTTCCAAGATTATCGTGGGCGAATGTCGTGACAATAGATTTTTGTATATTTCAATTTAATGAAAACAGTTGCGTATTTATTTGAATACAACGTACACAACGTTGTAAAAATTTCCACACGTTTTAGTCTAGGAAAATATACGGATTTGAACAATATAATTAAATGTTGATGTGTATTTTTAATGTATACAAAGATATACTCGTATATTTTACATAATACAGTGGACAAGGGCCAATATTCTACCCTAAAAAAATCTCAAGTGCTACATCATCCAACACTACCTTTACTTATGTGCTAAATTTTATCAAAATCATTTTAGTTGTTTCGGAGATTAGGTACCATGAACAAACAATGTGACACAAGACTTTTTTTATATTTAGACTATTGTGGTAGAGCCAGACTTATAATTCAATTGATTCCAAATTATTTGTATAAAATTATATATAACCATCGAGCAAAAAAGTGAATTAGAAATACTTTACTATACTCCAATTAATCATTGATAGTTATATAATAAATTTATTTTTATACTTTAGCTTAATTTCAGACAGTGTGTTGGTTTAAAATTATTCCACTCGTTGAATTATAAATGTAAAAACTCGAATTCTCGTCAAACCGGTTTTCTTATTACATCATTAATTAAGGTCATATTCCTTGTGTCTTGCCATTCTTGTTTTTGGCAATATCATTGAATCATTTTACACTGCAATTTCAATGACAATGATATATAATGAATAATATTTTATGTTTCTGAGGTGATTGCTTGGGTTTCATGTACATTTAGGTTTCCTTGAAAAAAATTACAAGGTTAAATAAATATTTTCGTAATGTAACGTCACATTTTACAATTTTAGGAATGTCATTGCGTTGACGCGTAAAAATTTAGAGGTTTACACACCATATTAACTAGCAAAGATTAACTAAATGTATTCTAATCTATTCATATGGACAAATTGATTTTAAATCTACGTTATAATGTTCTGTTTAAGTAATGGAGTATACTGTCCAACTTTACTCAACAACTCAATCCGAAATATGACAGAAGTCTCTAGAAATCGCCAATATCTTCGACCTTCATCGCGCAACGAACTAGCGATTAGCGTAAGGGTCTCGGGCATTTCGCGGCATCATCTAAATTATATTCTCGAATAGTTAGCGACACGACACATGAAATCCATGCTGGGTTATGAGTGCAGATAACGTAATTTCTTTTTTCTTCTTAATATAAACATAGATAGGACGAGGATGTTTTCTTATATCCTGAAATATAAATATTATACTTATCATACTCCAATGCGAGATTAGCGCAACATATTTGTAATTGCCATACCGGATATAGTTGTTCTTCGGACCTTGATCCGTACACAAAAAAACTGTTATGATACAAGTCTCGGCATAGTTTATTATTTTTTTATTTATTAATTGGGTATTTTTTACTTTCAGCAAGTAATATTCCTAAACAGAGAGTTGGTGGACCGCGGGCTGGCGGAGTGGGACGTGCCGGCGGACTCGTGAGCGGCTGCCCTAGTTAAGACGTTCTATTATACATTTGACGACAACTTATAATATGGGATTGCATTTCGATCAACTCACAAACCACTTAATGAATAACTCGAAAGAGAAAGAAAGGCAGTCTTGCATTATGAGTTGCGTACTTTTTAGTCTCTCTTGCGTTCCTTTTGCAAAGTGGCACTTGTAGCTAATAAAACACTCCGTTCCGGGATCTCCTTTCAGTTATTTGTTGTTCCCTGGAATTTACCTAATATAAAAAAACTTATTCTTATGGTATCTATTTTATGTGTTGACTTGTTTGGTACAAGGACATGTTTTATAAGCGGTTTTTACACTGACATACACTTTTATAGTGACAGAATGGAGTAACCATTTCATGGTTACGATTTTACCGTTGATTCTTTTCGCGTTTAAACTCCCACAACTTAAACATATAAAATAACATACGCTTATATTCATTCATAGGTTCGACAAATTGCGTCTCGTAGATTATAAGATTTATTATTTGGCGATTGTGTAAGTCCCTCATTTTAAATTTATTATTCAATAGCGATCATTGTGTAGTCTGTATGTTACAGTCAGGATGCTCATTATAATACATAATATTATCATACATATTATTATGTTAGCACTGCCTCCTGCATTTTGTTGTCAATTATTAATTTGTGCACAAATTTGTTACTTTATTTAATTAATTTAATTCCTTGAGTGGTCACATCATGTGTATTATTTTTATCCGTCATTATTTATACTGTGGCAATTTCGCCCTATGAAAGTGCCTTTAATACGAATTTTAAACAAAAATCTTCCACTATTCTTTTTTATAAACACATTTATTCACATACAAGTAGATCATGCAAAACTGTATACTTCCAATTCGTTTGGTGATTATAGTGCCTGTTATTGCATATACTCATAGAGACAGTGGGCAAACATATATTTTTTCGCTAATTTATTAAGAAAAATGGACTGTTAATGTAATTATGTAGAATTATTGTAAATTACATGTGTAATATAATAAAGTACAATATGTGTGGTTGCTAGTAATAGAAAGAAATGTTCCGGTGTGAATTTAACGTTTTATACTTATGATTGCAATAATAATTGTGGACTAACAGCAATGTTTATCCTGAACAACATTATAACATGCAGAGTGACATACACTATGGAATGCATATGCAATATGCATTTAACTTTACGAGAATACAGATTAAGTACTATACAAAAACTTTGTTTTAGTTAAAATATACTGTTATGCCCTCGTACGTAGCATTTGCGATAACATCATGTCACTCTTTTCAAATCCGGGAACTTGCTGCCAAATTTTTGATGGAACGTTTGAGTTATAATGAGCATGTCGATATTCCTGACTTTTAGTATAATGATTTAAATGTACATACTAGAAAGTTTAAGTAGATACTAAAAGCAACTGAAAAAAATTCGTGTTCGTAAAATAAATTCAGTATTTTATTATGTTGAAATTTAAGTGTTTGTTTTAGTGATTTGATTTGTATGCATAATGCGTAGTGTGAACTTTGTAAGCTATGAACTAGACTTTTTGGTAGTTTTAGAGGCGGTATCTGCTGACTAGTTACTACATGTATTATTTTAAAATATCAAGTCGACATTGTTCATTTCCAGAGTTCACTTAAAAAGCTGGTATGAGTATGAAAAACTTAGTATGATAAATATGTATGTAGCTGGCTCTCAGTTTGCATTTTGTTAACGTCCCTACTGTATATAAACTAATATATTTGCGGTTAAATCAATAAATTATCGTTAAAAAAAATACAAACTTAATTTATTTCACCTAAACATTTCACAAAACAATCCCTTTATTATCCTTGCCTATCCAACACTTCCCGCTCTTCATTCCAGTGTCACTTACAATCGTTTTGACTTTACAATATTTATTCACACATTAGGATAAAGATATTGAACATGCAGGTGTATGTGTAAAATTCAAAGATTCTAGAGAAATATCTTTACTTATTTTGAAATTGTTCTAATTATGATCAAAAATTAAGAATCATCTCATTGTTCCTATTACGTTAAATGACTTTTTTGTTTTGACATGCATGTGCCTGCAAACTAAAAATATACAAACACATTTCCCGCAATGAAGCATCATCTAGTCCCCATCAAAAGAAATATCTACTCTCTCAAATAAATAAACTACGTGGTTACTCGGCGACAATTAAGAGTTGCCAAAAATTTAAGAGCTAATGTTACGATGGGCAGACCACATCGTTTGAAACATTAATAACAGATGGCCGAAAGGTTCTCAAGTGATGACCACGTCTGGACAAAAAGAGAACAGGTCGCCCCCTAACCAGGTAGCCTAGGTAGTGATCTAAAGAGGACATTTCCCGGTGTCCTGGTTGGTGTGGCGCGATAGGACAAAGTAGGTTGTCCTACTCTTCCCCACTCCTAGAAACAGGTAGTTTCTGCCTGTTTCCAATGGATGACAAATAAAACGCTGTCGTGCAATTCTTGTAGTACAGGAGTTCCTTTCCTGAGAAGTTAACGTTTGGTCCGCGACTATAGCCTCAATGTTGCCCAGTCGGGCGACTAGTTATTCGCCCGCGGCTTCCTATTAATACAATGTTTTTTTAGTTTATTTTTATCCCCTAGAACGGTATTCTTTCTGGATAAAGTACAGCCTATGATAGATAGCCCGTCATTTTCTGACAATGTATATTATGCAACATTTTATGAGGATCGGTCGAGTAGTTAAGGTGTGAAAGATTAACAAACTTCACATATTCGCGTTAAATATAACACGCCTTTATGATATTAGTTAGGATTAGAGAAAATTACCACATAAATGGTATTTTTGCTTACCTTCATATCTTAAAATATATTTTAGCGGTCAAATAGTTACCGTAATATGTACGTATAGTTTAAGAATTAATAGCTGTGATTGACTTGACTACAAAATGGTAGTACGTTTAATTAGGTACGTTTTGTATGAATATCAAGTTTTGATGCGTAGATTGAAGACGTCGTTTTATGACAATTGTAAGACATCTCGGTAGCTATGATGGAGATAAAATTTAGCTAAAAACATATGTGTTCTAACAAAATAGTGTTATACAAACACTAATACAAATACTACACCCACAATAGTAATTTTATTTTATCGCCGTAGACAAGTAGAAATTAAGTTTTTTTCCAGGTCTTAATTTATAATCCCCAAATCATATATATCTTATCAATATCTTGCAACTTCTATAAAAATATTTGTAAAATACTTTTATCACATTCATATCATATCGATATGAATTAGGGAACTCCAAATATTCGATGGAAATCTTAAATTAAAACACAGTTAAGATATAAATGTTTTAATCATATAACATCATATAAAATTAACCTCATTTTCTTATTATCTATAGTTCCCAGTCCACTTACATAAACATGTGCCAACAACACAAAATTTACACGCAACATTAACAACCACTATTTTTAACAAATAGGTTAAAAATGTGTTTGCAAACTTACAACGAGATTGCTCTTGTTTATTTGTTTCCTCCTTTTTGTATAAAAAGATGGTCATTATTTAAATAAAGAATTACAAATTATAAGTAATTGTTGAAAGAAAAATTCGCAGTCAATTAAAAATGTTATATCGTATAAATTTTTTAGTTACTAATCTTTGTAATAATAAATTTGTAGTATTATCTTAACGATTCCAAGCTACCGTTGCCTCAAATACAAAAAAAAATATTAATAAAAATTAATTATGTACCTACTTATAAATATTATCTACATTGCACACTTGCAAGGAGTTGTACAAATTTATCTATAGCGAATGTTAAAGATTTAACTCCACACATCAGCCGAGTATTTCTTCATAGACTCGAGTTTCTTCAAAAACTGCGCAGCTTCTGTTTCGGTACGTCCGCCCTTCTCTTGCACGGCTCTCATAACTAGGTTGCGAACGTCAACAGCCATATTCTTTGCATCTCTGAAAGATTAGGAAAAGTCAATGTAAAGTCTAAGAACTTTATATAACGAATCCAAAACGAGTAACGAAAGAGGTAGGAATTATTTTCATAGGAAAGCTTGTGTTCTAGAAATATCTGGATAACGGGATGCTAATAAAATTGCAAATAAGTGTGAATTTATCTTTTTTACATTTGATACTTCTAGCAAAACATTCATTCAAATACATATTATTCGATTCATTCAAATATGCATTACGAAAACTTATTTTTCTATTTTTATGACTTTGGGTAAAAGTTGTCTTAGTGTTGCGTCTGTCTGAACGTTGCCATACTTATGTAATAGTTAACTTACCCACAAACATAAAAATGACCATTTTGAACACCTATCACATCCCAGATTTGATCCAAATTTTTCTCCAATAAATGTGTCACGTAAATCTTATGCGCTTGATCTCGTGAAAATGCGACATGTAGTTTAACATCACCGTTTTTCTCGAATTCTTCAAGTTCCTAAAAATAAAACAAACATATCACTTTTCATCTTATATTTTTAACCGACCTTTGATTAAAAATAAAATGTAAATGATAATCTTAATTTGCATAAATATGTACGTTGTACGTGTGCTCAAGTTTTTTATTATTATGAAGTTTCGGAGTTACTAAAGCACCAATTTTTGTGTTACAGAATCAGTGAATGTGTGCTTGGCTAATGGCTATGCATAGTATACATGATTGACTTCAATTAAAATTTATAGTGATTGATGATTTTTTTTTCAGAAATTAAGTAGGTAAATTACTGCTGCCCAAGTCAATTATCCAATGTTTGAAAACAATAAGAGACATCTAAATAAGGCCCACAACAATCAGACCTCTCAAAATGGCACACAAGAAATGCTTCACAGAGTATTATGAGGTTGGTGGCTGTTTAATTCCTTAGCTGCACTACTTATTTAGACGTGCGGACATCAATCAATGCATGCGCATATATACACACATAACCTGCGGGAAAATAATAATCGAGACGACATTGACATAAGACGTAGGTAGGACAAACAAAAACAAATACTTATTTTACGAAATGTACCGTCTACATCTATACATGTCTATCAGCGTCCTTCGCGTGAGTACGTACCTCCCGATAGATGTAGTCCTGATCGCGGTGTCGGCAGCCGAAGTACAGGATGTTGTCGCCGACGTGCTTGCCGGCCGCGCGGGCCAGCGCGCGCTCCTGCAGGAAGCCGCGGAACGGCGCCAGCCCCGTGCCCGGGCCCACCATCAGGATCGGCGTCTGCGTCTGCAGCGGTAACCTGCGAAGAATAACTTATTAAAAAAATAGCACACCAACAAAATTCTATATTACCCAAAAAATGTATATATAAATATTGCTATACCGACAAGGTCTTAATTATGTCGTAAATGCAAATAACACAATCGTGCAATAAATAATTTCATAATAGTTGGCCAAGTGCTAGTCGTGCTCGCACTTAAAACATTCGGTACCTACAAATGGCGTTGTTTGAAAGCATATTTTAGTCTAGACTTTTTAATAAATCAATTCTATTTTTTTTCATTTATAAGTGCGCAATCAGAGTGCACTAGCGGGAGCGGCGGCGGGCGCGGGCGCTTGGGTCTTGGCGTCTGCATGTTCACAGTGGTGCTGAACGAGCTGTCGTAGCGTGCGCATGTGATCGGTCATTCTCAAACTTTTCTGTGTAACCACTTTGAAGACATGGAAGACGATTTGATGTTATTAATGGAAAATTCGTACTTGAAATGGAAATTGCA
>DWNR01004451.1:0-10873 GCA_018250455.1 Polygonus leo
ACGATCAAATGCATAGTTTACGATTCTATAAAGGACATACACACAAACATTCATTGTTATATATTAAGATTTCGTGTCTCAGTGTTAGTTGCCATACTCCTCTGAAACGGCTTAACCTATTTTGATGAAATTTTATAGGTACACTTGATAGGTCTGTAAATAGGTTGTTATCTTTTTTAACACGCATTTTTCATACCCTTAAGCGGTAACACTCCAAAATTTTTATTTTTTGGAAAACATTTTATTAATGTGACGTTAAAAATACATACAATCCTAAATGTTCACTTTTCTACCCCAATTTTGTAATAGCAATATTTGTATTTTTATTTATATGGCAAACAACCGGGTCGACCAGTAATATTTCAGTCAGACATGAAAAAAATACTGTTTTTAAACACAGACAGCGTCGCGGATACACGCTAACACATATTTCATAACAGCCAGAGGTCGGGCCACGTGAAAACGTCCGTGAACGTTAATAGAATATCTAGGTATTACACGTGCAAACTTGATAGAACCCACGTTCATATGTACAGTTTTATCCAATGACTAGCTGTGCTCGCGACTTTGTCCGCGTACAATTTATTATATTATGTAATATAATTCTAAAATAAAAGTAACCTAAGTTACTCCTTATTACATCAGCTATTTGCCAGTGAAAGTCCCGTCAACATCAGTCCAGCCGTTCCAGAGATTAGCCGGAACAAACAGACAGACGGACAAAAATTGTAAAACATGATATTTTGGTATATGTACCGTACCGTGTATACATAAACATGCATTTAGTAAAAACAGACATTCCAATTTTATTTATTTGTACAGAGTATAGATAACTAGCGACCCGCCCCGGCTTCGCACGTGTGCAATGCTGATACTGAATACACTAAAGAAAAACTATGAACGTATTATACGTATAAACCTTTCTCTGCAATCACTCTATTTAAAAAAAACCGCATCATAATTTTAAAAAAAGAAGCGCCCGCTAACAAAGGAATATAGGGACATAGGGACGGAAAAAGCGACTTTATTTTATACTATGTAGTGATAAAAAAGGAGATATGTTTTCACCTGTTTAACCGCAACAAATACTTGCTTTGTGGAGGATTGAGGGTAATACTAATAAAGCTAGGTAGCTTACTACTTATACGAGTAAGTAGGTACTTATGTTTCGTGCATGTGACGATATTGAATATACAACCTAATATACGTATAATAAACAACCTCAACACATTAGGCTGAAGCATATCAGCATTTCAAGGCATACTTACATTATGGAGTCATACTGGTAAACCTAGTCATAGATTGCATATATCAATACGATAAAGGGATTCAGTGCTGTTAAACGTTCTGAGTACTCGTATCCTCACAAGGAGTAAGATTTAGGCCATAATACATTTATTTTATACTAGCTGCCCAGGCGGACTTCGTCTCGCGAACAAAACCGAGAAAACACTTTTTTTTTTTAATATTCACTATTTTTTACATACAAACCTTCTCCTGACAAAAAGAAACATATAAAAGAAAGATTTATTCAATTTTGTGCAGTCGTTTGGAAGTTATGCGCGTACATTCATTTAGGTGATTCATTTTTATTAATATAAGATAAAACTGGTATACGAATATGTGACATATCTTCTCTTTTTTGTCTCTTATTTTGGCTGTATTAATAAAGCGTAAATGAGCTCAAAGTTGAGATCAATCCTGAGTGCGGCTAAGTCAATTACCTACCTAGTACTTGAGTCACACTCGAGATCGATCTCAATCTTGAGTTCACTTTATTAATACGGCCATTAGGATGGATTCGGATTTCGAACGAAACGAGTGATAATTATTTTATGATATCAAAAAATAGCAGATTTTAATCCCTAAACCTAATTCCTAAAACTAGCCTTGGACTAGAGTTACGCTTTACTGCATCCCTTCATATTATTTCCTCATATTAATAATGTTATTTATTTGCATTTCGCTCGTTTGTTTGTATTAAAACGTTTGTAAATAATATAGGGACATAAAAATCTCCATAACAACTCAGCAATTTAGCGAATGGTGCTTAATTCTCGAAATGGTAAACAACTATGTTGCTCCAATAATAGTTTGATGTACGATCGTCAACACATCATAACGTATAGTATGTTATACTCCAATGAACATCGGACGTATTAATTATTAACGTTCTATTCCACTACAATCTACCCGTAAACAGACCTTGGGGGCTATAAATAAAAATGGATTAGTTTCCCGAAGATAACACTTTTTGTGACATTTGATATATATGTTATATCGCGCCCACATCGTTATAACATATATAAAATATATAACAAATATAGCAATATAACGCGACCGTTTGAAGTGGCGCCTATAAGGGGAGGCCTATGTCCAGCAGTGAAACTCAAAAGGCTGATGGATGAATATAATATGTCCGTTCTAATACATAAAGTTACAGTTCTAACGTACGTGGTGCGTATGCCAAGTCATTTCCAATGAGGGATGTTTGTAATGACGATATAGATAGATGATGCAGATGTATTGCTATTCCTGAAAACTAGGTTAAAACGTGTAATCGTGGCCACTTGGTAATCTAACTTAAATAATCAAACAAGAATACCAAATTTCATTGATAATGAGGCAAAATATGTAAATGAATCATTGAAGTGCATATGGAAATAATAGAAAAAAAGTCAACAAAAACTCACATCTAATTCCAATTCCAGCTTGTTAATCTCGTCGGTGGCCGCGTTCAGTTTTTCCAGTTCCACCTGGAAATTTATAAAGAACTTCAAACAATCGCACGGGACCCTCGCCTCGTACTCCCAAACGTATGGCAACAGCAAACAACATGTAGAGACGGGAAACTTTGGAGACATTATTTCGGACAACTTTTTTTAAAATGAAAGTAGCCAAAGGCATACCCATCTGTCTTAGTGGTCACTGCTCATGGACATCTGTGATCAACTTCATATAGAACAGCTCTATGTGAAGTCCTTCACAGATGCGTAACCAATGTCTGTGGATTTTGTATGAATCCACCTTAAAAAAACAGGTCAACACCACAGCATTGCTGTCAATAAACAGAGATGTGGCGATGGTATTTTCGCAGTCGGACCACAATGGGCTCTACCACCTTTAAACTACTTTCATTTATCGTGTTCATATATTATCTTCAAAGATAAACAATCAGACACTTTTATCTACAAGTACCTTATTTGATCGTTTCCTGTCCCTACACAAAGCCAAAACTAAATACTTATAACATTTACAGTACTTACTTAAATTCACTCGTCTGTGTTATATACTTAAATTAGCGAAAATAAAGTCCACTCAATTCTTAACATTACATTTTATTTCAGATTATAATCATACATACATTAGAATTATACATGCCATAAATTTTACGATACAAAAATATTTTACGCATTCAAAATTCGATTTTTACACCTAATTTCGCAGGTTCATTTGTTTCCAAAAAATAATACAATAATAATTGTAATGCCAAAGTGAATCATAAAATAGTGACATACATAAAGTAAAACTTAAGATTTAAATACTATTTAATGTAATGGAATGGTTCAGTTGTACTAGGTTAAGATTTGATCTACATTTACTCTAAGACTGCGAACACTTCACTTTTGGTAAAGTTTATATATTATTTGAGGATAGTTAGGCCGAAAGTTTGTAAAAAATAAATTGGTAGTGAAATTAGAAGAAATATATAAAAATAACAAAATGAGATTACATTTGAGTGAAAATTAAATAAAAACAATGCATCTACACATTTCAAAATAAAAATAGAAACAATTTATTTATCTAATAAAAAATAAATGAAACAAAATGTGGTGGTGAACTAACTAAACGCCAATAGATCTTGTTATCTATTAATATAAAGTCTACAAATCAAACATTTACAAAATACTATAATTCAGAGATTCAATTTATAACAATTTAAGTAATCATAAATGAATTTTATAACAAAATTTAAAATGAAACAGTTACTCATGGTCATCTTTAATTTGAGGTGTATTGTTTTATTTCATACCATATTTTTTATTGTACAATACTGTACAAAAGGTACATGCAGAGATTGCCCAGAAATATAAAGAGATAGAAGATATTTAGGCCTTTATGTACATGTATAAACATTTTATTGTAACATTTCAATTATACCAATTATTACTTTGACAGTATGGCTTTTAAAGTTTTTAACAATCGCCATACATTTTAATCAAGTAGTGGAACACGGCAATTATATACAATTTGATTTTGTAAGAAATTATATATTTAGAGAATGTTAATGCATCAATGAGTATAAAAATCAGAAATTGTTGTTTCTACACAAATAAAATATTTTTTATATATTATTATTTACTAGAGGCTTGATAGCTTTTAATTATGACCAAATTAAGGCAACAATATGTACTGATTAAGATCTAGAAAGTTTGAATGAACAAATAATAATCATTACGAGTTCAAGAACATAAATTTAACATTAAGCATTATCCCCGTTACAAAGTGGGCATGCATCTTACATATAGAATACTAGTTAGCAATCCTAATACTAAACGAAAATGGCTCAAACCAAAATTTTATGCAAATTCGGAACTGCCTTTTGGCAATAGGATTTTTATACATTTTAGAGGTAGGTAATAAAATAATATAACATAGTATTTGAATCTCAAATGATTCAATATAAGTTTGACAAAATATTGCTTCATAGTTTATATTATAACATTGCTATAGTATGATATAATAGCAAAAAAATCACACTGCAAGGTACATGTGATATAGCATTTTATATTATTATCATCTTGTTCCTTATTTTGCATGAAACATGTATCGAAAATATTTACGTAAATCTAAAAGTTAGTCATATATAATGGCACTTTCCTATTCTGAGAAATAAGTTAGTATGTAACACGGTGTATATAGACGATTCTAATAGTATAAAATGCCGTTAATAACTGTTACAAGTTACTACAAATAACTAATTTATTAATTAAACATGAAAAATTGACAAACTTGTGATACAAACTTAACTTAACTTTGTGGACAGGAAACAGTCCTATAAGGTACCAAACATTTACACCTCAACATCAACATTATTATCCAAAACTATGCCTCGCATACTCAGTACATACGGAATTTAAATAAACAATTCGTGAATTCATAAGGATTTGGACCGATCATTGCAAGTCACTATCACAAATATATTTGCCGGAGACGAATCGTCGCTTCACGAGAGACAAGCGGTACCCGCTCCCTATAAGCTCGAATTCGATACCGGAAAGGGTTGCTCCTTCGCAATTAAACTGGGCTGAGATTGTGGTCTTGGTCGACGGCCCTTTGGTCAATTCAAAACGCGCCCTCAGCGAACCTACGCCTCTGTCTTCGGAGTGTTGAGACAACTCTGTGAAACGCCATAACGCTTGCTCATTTTCCGAATTCCATGTGTTTTTGGGCATCGCTATGACGTTCTTGACGGCTCCGTTCATAGGCACGCATACGGACACGTTAAGGAGAGGCGACGGAGGGCTCATCGCGTGTAAATTGTACTTGTAATCAACCTTAAGGTCTGTGTGATCTCGCTCGCATTTCCAATAGGACACCAATTGGAACGGACACGATGCTGCGCCTGTTTTTGGCCGTATCTGGTATTTGAGAATATCCACATTGAAGTACTGGGCGGTGGGATTCTTCTCCGATTGTCGTTTAAGCAGAGAAGTCAATGCAGGCATGTTAAATTCCACGACGGTCGTATCGCGTGTCGACATCATAGCATTTATGCTAATGAGCTGTTTGTTCGGTAATACGTT
Source organism: Polygonus leo (assembly GCA_018250455.1). Classification (NCBI taxonomy): domain Eukaryota; kingdom Metazoa; phylum Arthropoda; class Insecta; order Lepidoptera; family Hesperiidae; genus Polygonus; species Polygonus leo. The sequence continues at coordinate 5,808 of DWNR01004451.1, forward strand.
GTCTAACCTATGAATATTTTTCAGTCTGAAGCAAAGCTTTGCTGGATTCGGATTATTGGCAAGAACACCAACAATACCAGTTGGGAACGAGAGCATCATGTCTCCCGACATTTTTACCTGACATTTGCTTTCTTCCGTGCCTCGGAAGTAAGAGTGAATAATTTCGTGAAAAGCTACAGCTAAAGGAATGGTATCCGCCATGCCTATGGTTAGTGGTGAAGGGCCACGAGAGCCCGAAGAGCCTGCAGCTCGAAAATCGCCCTCTGAACGACGAGAGGGCGGACGAGGGAGCGAAATAGTCGATATGGTAGGCGTCGATGTGCGGAAATTTGATTGGCTCATTTCACCGACTTCCGAGAATAAATCACCAACATCCGTCGCTGAAACGGGAGTGGGGCTTTCCAGTAAATGTAGCTGATTCGATTGTAGAGGCGCGTAAGGATTAGAAACGTTGCCATGCGGCGAAGCAGGGTTACTCACAGTGGGACTTTGAAAAAAGTTTAGATCTACCAAATCACTACTAGCTTTACTAGCGTTGGCATTGGAGCCACGACGGGCGGTGCCGATTTTGTACAATGAAATATTTTCCACTGTAGCTCTGAGTTCATCTACACTAGCAGACATTGGTGCACTACCATTGCTAATGGGCTTTATTTCTACATGGATTTTCTGTTCCCTCTCTTCTTCTGAATCTGAGTCAGTTGAAGAGTAGACACTACCTTTCTCATCTTTAGGTCTAATACAATATCCTTCATCATCAACCTCGGGCGAGTTCATTAGGTCCTCTTTTGTCGCTACTTCCTCTTCTTTTTCCTCTAAGTCAGACTTTTCACCTGGATTAGAATTTTCTGAAATCTCATCCTTCTTCTTCTTAGACTTTTTTATTTTAGTCTTTGTCCTCCTACTTCTTAAAAACCATTTGGACTCCCTGAGGGTAGTGCGACCCATGTTGTCATCTTTATCTGCTACAACTGGAGTAGCAGGTGTACCACTCGGGCTAGATGGTGCAGAACAAGGCGCTGCACCCTCAGTACTCACACTGGGTTCATCTTTGTTTTGAAAATTTGGTGTAAATAAATTTAAAAGAGAGGTAGTTCTTCTTGAAGTTTTGGTTGCAAATGATGGTTCTTTTTTGGCTGGTTTAGCAGCTGGAGTTGGCTTGTGAGACCCATTTGAAACAGTTGATATCTGGTCTGCTTCTGAAATTGAATTATTGGCAGAGCCAGGCTTAGGCAAGGAAGGTGGGAGTTCTACCATGTTTGCTTTTTCAATTGCAGTATACTTCTCTATGAGAAACTGTTCCAGCAGCTTCTCAACTGTTAATTCAAGACATTGATGTTTAAAGTCTCGATGTACTTGACCCATAAGATCATGATTATTCTGAATAATGTCTGCATATGCATTTACAAATTGCTTCATTTGTTTCAAATGAGCCTCTTCAACATCTTGAAAATGTTTGCATGTTTGAGTCATTTTCTTTTCAAAGTCTTGCTTCACAAGATTGTATTTCTCAGCAAGCTGCCTATAGTCTTCATGTAGCTTTTTTATCTTAACTTCAGCTTTCTCAATGTCCTTAGCAGATGCATTATCCTTGCGGAGCTTTTCTAATTCTGATGACTTGGCTGTGTACACATCTTTAGCCTTCTGTAGGGCTTGTTTAGTGTTCTGGATGAGTAGAACTACTTCAAGTGTGTTGGATTCAGAATCCTTCACAGCTTTGTGTTTCTTGTGAAGCTCTTCAGCATATCTAGCAACATCCTTAACAAGCTCACTGACCTTTTGGAACATGTGCTGATGTAGGTTAGACAACTTCTCGGCGGAGCACTTGAGCACGCCCCAGAAAGGCGCGAAAGTGCCCTGCGAGCAGTTGCTATTCGCTTGTTTAGCTAACTTAGCTAATAATTTCGAGTTAGACTCTTCAATGTTAGACCTCTCTCTAAAGTACTCCGAGAGCTCCTTGCTGGCTATCAGTCCGTATTTCATATTTTGATATAGTATGTCATACCCATTGTGCTCGTTGGCGAAGTAATCTACGAAGTTGACACTCATCTTTGCTGTTACAAAGGCGACGTACAGTTACTCAATACATTATTTGTCACTCACTGACCTGTATTCTAGGATCGAGTTCAGTATCACCATTGTCGTCGGCCGGGATCGTGAACGAGGACTCTTCCATTGTAGCCTATAGGAGTAGGAAGCCTCCCAATCACCTAAATTACATCACCGACACAATAATGTATAGCGTCACCTTCACTTCACTAGGCACTTTCAAATATATTGTTCTTTCCAAATATACATCACTAACGACGATTTTTTTAGGTCAACTAATTACTAATAATACTTAATTCAAATACACGATGTTTTAATTTAGCAAAAATAATCAAATAAAGAAATTTTCATCCGAGATGACGTCCGCCTTCTTGACGTCAAATCATAACAATAGACAAGAACTAAATATGCCGAGTATTTTAATCGATTCTGAACTGAAACATCGAACTATGTCGATAGTAATTCGATTTAACTTGAAGTTTGACATTTCTTTAATTTAGCTTAAATACTGTAACAGAAGAATGAAGACTAACCTACATAATTCATTTCGTATTATAATCAGTTTATCATTTTTTATAGTAATTCTATTTTATAGTTTTATCTATTATTAAAAAACAAGTTACTCTTATAAATACTTTACACACACACACACATCATCATCACGCCAAATCCCTAACGGGGTAGGCAGAGAGTATCGAGTGCCAAATGGCACGGTTCTGACATACTTGCCTAGCTTCTTCCACTTTCATAACTCTCCTCATACAAACACGCCGATTTCGGAGACTCTTAACACCTCCTTCAGATAGCATACGATCAATTTAATAAATAAATAAATACTTTACCTCATAGTAATTAGTAGCATAACAGTGTGCAGTAGCTATTGGTCAAATAGGAATTGAATCAATTTTCAGACAGTCTAAATACCGAACATCGCGTAGAGGTGTAATAGTTCTCAAAATGCATGATTTTAAGTGGTCAGCTACGTACTCATTTACAACGTACATACAATAAAGTATATCTGTTAGTACCTATCAGGTTTGCGTTTGTATAAATCGCATATGGATCACTCAATTAATTATCAGCGTCACTTATATCTCCATTGCTATACTGCTAGTATTAGTTTCAATTTATTTATTTTTTTGTAATTTTATATTTTTAATTAAAACTGAGGCTCATCTCATAAGGAATCAGAATAGTAAAGCTCTTTGTGACTTAACTTTATAAGTTATCATTAAATTGTTATGCTTCTTTTAACAATTGACACTGGTCTTATCGTCATTTGATATCAAATAATACTAACAGGAATCTCAATACAGTGCTATTCGAAAGTTATTGCGTAGTTATCTTGTTGACTTTTTTTAAAATAAAAAAATAGAATTTAGTCGATACCAAGATATTTAATCGATAACAAAACCAGTTACTTGTTACCGAGTCACAATTTAAATAACCCTCTATATTGTCTATGATATTATCCGGAAAAAATGAACAGTGGGTGATTTTCTAAGTAAACTATCGGATCTCTCTCTTTTTCGTTCGTATTTGTGCTAACGAAGGCAGCGCCGCTGGTGTATCACACTGGCTATTTTTCAAAATACCATTGCGATGCTTTTTCAATTTGTCGAATTTGACGTAAAACAACTTCAAGTTGCTCGGAATCGTTCCAGTTTCGTTGTTTCACTGTGGACAGTTTCTGTTTCGCGAGCAATTTCTTTCTATGAGTGAGACAAGTATCAGTTGCCTCGTCAGACCCGAGCAATCGGTGCAGACTCGCGCGTCCAGAGTTTGTTTCTGAGAGGGTGAACGCAGTTAATCTGTATGCAACTGTTACGCGTTGCTTCGACTATGTCTTACCAAGGATCACCATATTCGGGGCCGGGCGACGAATACGACTACGAGGACGATGGGTACGACGATATGGACGAGTACAGAGACCCGGAGGACACACTGCCGCCGCCGCCAGCGGACGACAGTGACGAAGGTAAGGTTTGTTTACGATCGTCACGTCGATCCTATTTTGGCGTCGTATCACTGTCAATCGCAACCACAACCTGTTATCCCCGATGATTAGGTCGCGTAAAGCTTGTAAACAGAGATTATGTAACAATAACAAGGTTAGGATTAAGTATTTTTTTATTTACCACCTTCCCGCCTTTTGTTGGATACCACACAGATGACGTAATGCGACCACCGAACTGGCACTTTCTCCTTAGAATATTTCACAGAAACCAACTAAATACGTCACAGACTAAAACATAATAACTATTTATCTTATAAAAGCCATTTTATCGTCATTTTTGTTAACCTCCTATCCCCTATAACCCTCAATCATAAAAATAAAACATTAACAAAATATTTCAATAATAATAAAAAAAAACTCAAAGAGGGGTTAAACAGCTGATTTAGTGCCAAGTATTGTAAAATGTGCTTTCCAATATAATTTTTTTTAGTTAAAATATATCCACATTAAATATTAGGATTTAATTTACTATAATTATAATCAATATTGTATGTGAAATAAAATATGGAAACAGTTTTTTTTCATTTCTTTTAAATATTCCTTGATTTTTATGGATTGATTAAGATTATATATTATATATTAAGGCCATTTCTCATATGAACTCAAACAGTTCCCATGTTGTAAGTTGGTGAGGAGTTGAGATCCTGATGATCCTGTGGGATGGATACTGCAGCAATTTATCATACATCCATTATGTATACTATAGTTTGAAGATTAGCTCTTTCTAATTTTTTAAACAGCTGTAGTTACTGTCTATAAATATAGCTAAGAATGCTCTTGATAAAATCAATTTAAAAACCATATCAAATAAATATTGCAACAAAAGCAAAATGGTTTCCATGAGGTAACATTATGCACCATAAAGCTGCATCAGTGTTTGTTTTTTTTTTCACACTTAGTTATGAAGTCCTGTATAATGAAAATACAATGATTCAGAACAATTTATTTAAATTAAGTTGATTATTTATTGTCATTTAACTTTTTTAATTGATTTACATTA
>DWNR01004452.1:0-10873 GCA_018250455.1 Polygonus leo
AACGGGGTAGGCAGAGAGTATCGAGTGCCAAATGGCACGGTTCTGACATACTTGCCTAGCTTCTTCCAATTTCATAATTATAAAAATCCTTTTTATAGTGGATATAATAATATCCACTATCCGTTAAACTGCCTAAGGTTTTGTCTCGTTTTACAGATAAGGTGGCACATTTCCAGAGTGACGATAATCGATTCATTATCGCACATCCCTTTGTCCCTGCAAAAGGCATATTTCAAATAGCATATGAGCATATGACCTTTCATTACAATTTACATAAATTGTTATATATATGTATATATAAAATAACGAGAATAGCAACAGGACATAGAAATAATGTCATCTTTCACCAACAGGATTTTTTCATATTGTCATTCTCTCTGCGACAGACTAAAAACAAAATCAATGAGACAGAACTGTAACGAAGTCTATCCTCGTTATATGCTTTACATACTATTTCAAATACTGATATCCAATACAGAAAGTGAAATACAACTTCTATTGTTATTGAGCTAACATTTAGCCATAGTAACAAAACTGTGTTTAAAATAGTGAACAATCCGCGGACTTTGAGCGACGTCAGACAAAAAGAGCTAAAAATCGTGTCTACTGCTCTTCCGCGAAGTGAACAGAGTTAAAGGCTCTATTAAAAGAACTGTAGAAGGTTTTAATTATGCAAAATCAGCGACGTACGGCCACCTATTCGGGTCAACCAGGGCGGATGGGGCTGGTTTAAATGAAACAATGGTCGGGAAATGACTGGTTGGATGTGTTTGGCTCTTTTCTAAAAGGTTTGTTATGCAATCAATTGGTATCGATGCACAAATAGTCAAGATATGATTGTATAGATTGACAGTTCAACATTTGCAAAACAAAAGTATACGTGAACATCAATATGTCGTTGAATAAGTAAGGAAGAGTAAATCAAACAAAATAAATAAATAAGTAAAATGCCTCATATCTTTTATTTAATATTTTGGATAGATCTGAGCATTATTTTATGTCTTTTAATTTCAATTCAATATAGTTAACATATTGAAATTGAAATTCAAGGACAATATTAGTGTCAGGAAAGATGAAATTGATGCAATTAAATTTTACGAACGTAACTGATAAAGTCGAAACGCAAAAAGTATAAGATAAAAATCAAACTGTTCCAGATGTATCGTTAAGTGTTACATGAAAAATCCTAAATAGAAAATGAATTTAAGATTCTGTCCTGAGAATTGGTTTAATATACGATAAAATGGCAAGATCCGATTAGCGAAGCTGAGCGCACCTGGTACCTGGATACAAGGCTATCTGTAAATGGGTACTGCTCGATTGTATTGGGTAATATAGAATTTACCAAGACCCTAAAACAATTGGAGGAAATGTTTCTAAGAATAAAACTGTTTACAATAACTTGTAAAACGAACAGGTTTTACGAAAATCTTTTACGAAGCATCATTATAATGTTATATATGATATTGATATACATATATTATATAAAAATTAATATTGTTTAATCCAAAACTTCTAGGGTATATCACAACAAAATTTATCACCGTGTATGTATGCTTAAATATAAGTAAAAATGTGATTTACGTGGTAAACTTTACGTTTTATTAGAAATATGGAAACCGTGTACATAAAACATGATATATTTTCTATTTAAGTATGTATAAGTTGAGGCCTATGTGAGGAAGAGGACCTTAAAAAGAAAACAGATGGATGAATTTATTCTTACAGTTACTCCTATCCCAATAGTAGAAAAATAAACAACACCATTTTTAAACATTTATAAGTCTTGTAGAAGATTTCTAGATAAACGCTTTACGTCATCAGTAGATTACAGTTTTTATCTCCGAGTAATTTTACACGACGGTAAGCTAACACCCGCTTGATTGAGTCCGTCGGGGAACGTGTTGACAGAGGGGAAACAGTTTCTCGTCAGAATAAAGGCGCAAAATCTGAGTAAAAAGACAAGATGCGAGTGATTCATTTGTAAGCGATGATGCTTTTCAAATCAAAGGAATAAATTAAGAATGTAAACAAGAAACTCAAGCTATAAAATGAGATATTGAAGAGGTAGAAATAATAATAAACTTTACCATTAGTAATAAGTTATTTTTTTATATCTAAACCTAGCGATATTTATACAAAAAAACCAGTACGACTCGTTTTCAAGTTTTCGACTAGAAATCAAAATATTCCTATCAAAATATCTCCAAAATAGTATTTTATTAACATTTAACAAACAAACAATCAGTCTATATTCAAACTAGTAACAGTGTATATCTTAAAGGTCAAAGGCATTCATAGCCACATTTATCCGCTGCCAAACGGCTTCAGATAATCGAAACTAGAAGCCACAAGCCGGGAGCGCTGACCGCAAGAGAAGCGACGCGTTATCAAACGCTACTCTACGATTATTGTTTCATTACATTAACAGTAACGGGCCTACATCGATGCCTTGTTATATACCCAACTGTAGACTTACTTGTAACTGCATGGAAACATTTATTACTTAGAACCATATACGGTATTATCTTATGTGTAAATAGTAAACGAGCATGCAGTCCACCTGATGGTAAATGGTCATTGCAGCCCATGTACATTTGTTACCAACCCAAGTACGATTGAATCGTACATCAGGTTAACAACTGATGCGTTGCTTCTCCTGTAGCCGGCAACCTCACCAAAACCGAAACACAAAAGTTGCTTCATGGGAGATTAAGAGGATACCGACACGAATTCTAGCGTCACTCCTGTTTTAAAGATTTTATTTTTGTCTTTTTTGAGCATGCAGTCCACCTGATGGTAAGTGGCCACTGCCAACCATGAACATCAGTAATCATCCTCAACGATTGAGTCATACCTAAGTTTGATCACAGATGCGTTGCTCCCTCTGAGGACTAAGTTGTTCGCCTCGCGTTTAGTACAGCCGGCAACCACGCCTCTCTACGCCGAAATACAATAAATTGCTTCACGGAGGATAATGAGGGTGGCGGTGGCACCTTCCCGGTCGAACTACATGAGTTCTAACACCTGACAAATGTCTATTACACATACTAGCACATTATCTATGAAACGAGTTCCAAAATATTCGTTTGATAGCAATTTCATTGTCATTAATTACTCATTTCTTATCATTCTTGGTTAAGAGCTTAATAAATAAGATCGAATTCTACATACCAAAACAAAATAATTTAATGCAGTCACGAAAACGACTGTTTACTAGCACTAATAGACGCAAAGGTAAAAGCATTTGGTCGTATTTTCCGTCAGACTCGTATGCCGTTCTCGTAAAAGAAATATTCACATTTATGACTAACGTTTGCGCTGACCTAACCACCTCGGCTCGAAGTCGTTTTCGTCTGTAGTTTCACGGAGCAATAAAATTTGATAGACGCATAGGTAGGCCGGTATTGCTTCTGATACTTTTAGGTCAACGAGGCGTGTAGATTGGAATTGACTATAGATTTTTCTTGAAAGTGAATTCATATCGAGGTTTCTTTTATACTTTCGCTCAGCTATCACGTTAGTTTCGGTATTATTAGAACGCATTTGTAATTTTTGCTTTAACAGAGCCACAAAATCAAGTATTAATGAAACCAAAAATATATTCCTATATAATAATGCGGTTACGTATTTACCAAAGATATTGATTTTTTTTCGCAGATCTTAATCTTAACCAGGCAAATAAACTTTTCAAGGTTCGTTGTTCTGTAACAAAGTATAAACATATATATTTTGTGAAAATTTCAGTCGGTTAATTATTACGATCCAAATGTTGCAGCCTTTTAAAGGTAAAAAACCGAATAAGGTAAGAAACCAATAGATATGTAGCAAATTATAAAAACAGTTACAAAATATTCCCTTAAAGACTATCTAACTTAAGCTAAACAAATTAATGTCATTAATTTAGTTTAATGTGACAATCATAATAAGTATAATCACAAAGCAAAATTATGTCAACATATGGCAACCTTTTAGCTTAAGAATCTAAACTGGGGAATTTTAATAAGAAAGAAGTCTAGAGGAGTGATCCTGTAATAATCTTTTTTGTAATACGAGCTGAAACAACACCAGCTCCCGCAAACAGTGACAGAGAAAACCCGAGACTAAATAAATAAGCAGTTGAAGAAATTACTTATTACTTTTTCGCTGTGAAATATTGTCGCAATAGTGCTCCAAACAAGAGTAATTTTACGCTGGAATTGTGAAAGTTTAAATATAGTATACTACTTTACTTTCATTATGTGTTGAGTGGTTTTAAGGCATGTGAATTAATGCAGCTGTGGCGTAATGGAGAGCGTTTCGGAAGTAAATTATTAAAATGATTTATCTTCCAACATTTTTTGTCATATTCTGAAAATGTACAATTGACTGTAACGATTAAATGTATAGCGCTTGTAATACGAAGTGTTTGTAATACGGAATAAAAAAAATGCGGAAAATATTGAGATTGTTCATAGCTTCTTCTTTCAATTATACCATTAACCTAAACATATTATTTGTATTATCATATCATAATCATTGTCATTATCATTATCAAAATGGTAACAAAATTTTTCGTCATATTTCAATAAATTTTATTGATGACTGTTAGCTCATATAGCAAAGTAATACAAATTTTTAATTGTATTATTTTTTTGGCGGCGCAAACACCTGATTGTACCTTGGATTTGACTATATTTCATTAATATTTAGTACGTGTAAAATACACTATGTTTCTTTTACTCCTCAAAATTTTTAACTTATATGACTTGGCTATACAGATGTTATATTTCTGTGAGAATTTCACTATGACAGGCATACGCATAAAGGATGGAAGTTTAGCAATAGCATTTAATTTTCAGTCTCTGGAATGGAACTTTATTTAACAGATTCCTATTCAGTACAGTTTCCATTCCTTTCTTCTATTAAAATTTATTGTAAAAATATCCCCATGATAGACGAACGCAAACGCTTATAAAAAGATGGCATTGTCACTTTATGGATCGTTTAAAAATCCTACGTGTGTCCAAAAGATAATTAACGATAACATTTTCTCTTCATTTCACAAAAATAAATATATTGGGTCTAAATTTATGCAAAGGCATGTAGGTATACATATAATTAAAACACTTTTTCACACCCACCATGTTCAAAGTATGCTCCATAAATTTAAATTAAGCAACTTATGATATAACTATCCGGCAGACTCAACTTTATCGTAAAAAGCTAAAACTTCCGAACGGGAAGCAATATTTCGCAATTTAAATTCTCCCAACTACATTCATCTACCGTAAATGTTTAACTTATTTTCGGGCGTATTGGAAATTCTTTATGTAGACCCTTCCTTTGAGATCCAAATGAATTTATTGTAACAGTTGAAAGGGAAATTGTGGTTTATGTTGGAAATTTTCACGTGCCTCACTGTTGTGCTGGAGAATTGAGTGGTTTGATGAAATATTTCCTTCATTTTTACAATTCCGTGCTGAAAATGAAACTTGGAGTACGTTATGTAATGCAGTAATACCTATGTCGTCAATCGGTACATTTTTAGAGCAGTATATTTTACCCGTAAGTAGGTAGCCAGGTAACATATAAGTGTTACAGAAATTTGTTATAAGGAATTAAAATGAAAATATTAAAGAACTTTGCACTTATTCTTAATTTATTTATTCATATACAGTTCAATAGCATAAAATGTAACATTTACATATGGACATTTACTCTCTTTTTTAAAACGACCAATATATTTATGCAAATAACATGGATTTCAATTTACTGGGTACAGATTTCACGACAAAGTATTTATGATTGCATCGTGATACAAACTGTATAGTTCAACATACACTGAAAATCAATCTAAATATCCCAGTTTTCTGAGGCAGAAATATTGACATATATGGTCAGCTTTAAATAGAACTAAAATTGTATATGGAGTTGAGTAAAAATAAGAATGAGTGGACTTACATATTAAACAAGCGAAATCCGAGCTCGTTAACTACTTTAATATTATTCTCCGTACTAGTATAAATTAAATCCAAAACAAAGACATAAAACATACAAAGAAGTAATAAACCTAACACAAAACAAATGACAAGTTCCAGCCACTAACAACCCAGTAAACGTCATCAGACTTCATTTTTAAATTCGTAATTGCAACTCACATTACTCGCAGCACTCAGAGCCACTCGTGAGGTAATTCCGACTATTAAATGATTTAATAACATTCCCGCTAAATGGAATATGAAGTGAGCTATTAAATCTAGTCCCGCTATGAAATGAGGGTTAGCAGGTGTGAGCAAAAAACTGAATGCAAATGTGTAATATGAAATAAATATAAATGTAGAGTATTTAGATCTCCACTTGTGGATTCCCCTTCAAAAATAAATAAATAAATAGTGCATTTTTCGTAATATCCGCTACTAGGTATTATAAATCAGTGACTGCAGTAACTTTCTTAGTATACACACTAGGGAATAGTAATAGATAATAAAATAATTCATCCCAATGACGACGTAGATAGGCTACCTGATGGCAATCAGCCAACGTCGACTATGGACATTTGCAACGCCAGAGTAAATCTCCAATGCATTGCTTTAAAGTTATGTTCTTAATTAATTTCTTGTGTAATGTTCTTAATTAATTTCTTTATTAGAATTTCATTTTACATTTAATGTGGGAGAAAAGAGCAGGAAAAACAAACGATGACCGACCGTCATGAATCTAAGTAATGTATTTGAAATCTTATCCTTCGGCGGTAGAAAAAAGACGCGGAGATCAAGTCATAAAGTTCCTCAGAGCACTCGCCAATTTAAAGTCTGCAGAAGATGCAGAGGAGTCCTATTTCACTCCGTAATCCTTAAGGGTCAAGCCATTCAAAGATCCTTTATTTTTTAAATATAGTAGTAAAATTTTACATTAATAAATTTTAAGAGTTATCTAAATCTACCTGTATAAATAATCTCTTAGGTGCGTAGGTTTCCCAGCTAATACAGGATATTAATAAATAAATCTCAAGGACCTCTTTAGTAAGCAGAACACTTCGCATTAACTAAATAAGCGACCGATAGCAGTCGCGCCGTACACTGTGAGAGAAATGGACTATTTCTCTTACTTTACTTTTAACAAATCACTCCTCGGGGAAACAATGGAAAGAGTGAACAAAATAAAGAGAGATGAGTTGTTTGTGTCGCTTTTTTAAACGGTGCAAATAAAACTTTTAAAAGCAAACCGCCTCACCAGGCAACGATATTATCGAAAAACTTGGAATCGTTGGTATACTCAGATTAAGATACACTAAATTTGTTTTTGTATTCGTATCGATGGCATGTTGGAAGCAAAATGTTATAACATGTAATTAATGTATATTTCCATTCAATGACAAGTGAACATATTACGTTATATAAAATAATCATCAGACAAATCTGTTCTAGTCTTCGTGTTCAATACTTATTCAGTTTGAGGTTTGTGTGATGTCTGTGCCTTCTCACAAAATTAACTTAACCTGATATTATATTTTTCATTGCAGTACTCAAATCGAAAAATAGGGAGTCGAAGGGCGTGACTATCAACAACAACAAGCACATAATAAGGCTTACCATCAGCCCTCAAGGACATAAGTCGATAAGTCCCGAATACGAATACCGTAAAACATGCAAATTCGAAAATCCTCAATACAGTCCCTTGGATTCAGCGAACATGAAAAACACGAAAATCAATACGACGACAGATAAGCAAGATAAGATAATCCTGACATCGCGTTACCACTCGAATTGAGGGCAAAGTACATTTTCTAACATTTCTGCGGGAAAATTTTACGAAACGTAAGGGGAGACGAGAAAAATTTGAATTAGGGGACTAGCAGCGTTTTTATAAAAGCCTATGTTTTTGTAACTTGTATTAATAATATGTTTTTATTTTAAATAAGTGTATCAAATATAAAATCGGACAAGATAAAAATTAGCTTAATAAATGGGTTAATTGAACAAAAAATTGGAACGGTAGTTCAGAAAAAACAAATTAACGATTCAATAAGAGATACAAGTAATGATAATAATGATGATAATGATAAAAATGTAAATAAATGTAAACCTAAACGTGATAAAATGTTAAGTGATGGCTTTCTCATAAAATTGAAAGCTTTGAGAGATGTCGAATAACCAAATACAAGAAACAAGAAGAGAAAAGAAAATAAAGATAATTAAGATAATGATAATGTTATAAATATGAATAAATGTATTTCTATGTTTGGTAGAATGCTAAATGATGGATTTCTCATTAAATTGAAAGCTTTATGTGATGTGAAATTTGATGAATAAACTAGTCGGCAAAATCGTGTTACTTTATGAGAGCGAGACGTATGAAAAAGCATTACGTCTAAATTTCACTCCGGCGCGAGATTTATATATTTACTATACACAAACGCGTCACGAAGCTCCCGGGAAAGTTTTGGATCCCCTAAGCGACTTGGCTAAGGGAAACATTATGTAAATAAGTCCCGAGCTTTATTAACTCGGCACGCGGACTCTTATCAAGGGTTTTAATACAGCGGGGCTTTTATTTTGGGGCTTCTTTTAAAGTTCCAGGAGGATTTGAAAGCTTATGGGGAAATGTACTGATGTCATTAATATAGTCAACATTTTATCATGCATGATGTACTTGGATTAAAATTAACGTCACATCTCCGTAAAATATCAAAATTTTCAAATATTTGTTTGCTACTTTAGATATAAACTAGCTTAACCCGGCATGCGTTGCATTGCTTCATAGAGTACAAAGAAAAAGAACTTGGCCCAAGGAATCACGTTCTCCCATACAAACGTTGTCCGCCTTGCTCACGCCCTTAGCAGTAGAATTTCAGAAAATCCTTTCTTATCAGATGCCTATGTCATACAAAGAACCGTCCGTGCGAAGTCCGTCAGTCAGTCATCCAGGACAAAGCATTTATATTTATAGATCTAAACAGTCATCACTGTATGCAACCGAATTCAGCGTTAATTAAAGCAAAAATCTCATTATCAGAATTGCAATTCATCGAAATTGGAACCGAAGTGAACGGGACCACAGAAACACCATTTCGACCACAACACGAAGGACCGTCAAAGCCACATTGTTCAATCCATTGCCACTCAAATTAAGGCCCGGCGGCTAAACCAGCGGTTGTCAGTCGACGAGTGGTGAGAGTAGCGTTCGGAATGAACGGGACATTTATAATATACGCATGTATATGGTGGTCATAGATTGTATTGGCATGGAGAAGGCACTGATGAGAATGTAACCAAATTTAATAAAACATTTTTTTTTGTAATTCTACAGAAGTAGGAAACGAGCATGACCTGATGGTCAATGGTTACTATCTCCTATGGACATTAGTAAACATCCCTACGTACTATTAGTCGTGCCTGAGATTTACTATAGATGCATTACTACTGAGGCCTAAGATGATGTAATTTAATTATAAATATGCAAATAGCCGGCACTTTTGCCTCGAACTAAAATGATAAGACAAGTGGATTGCTTCAATTAAGTTTAAAAGGGTGGAGGTGGTAGATCCTCGTTCAAACAATGCTGCTTGTGAGGGTAAAACAGTTTCGGAGAGTAATGCAGCTACCACCCTTCAATCTGGTATTCAGCAAATACACTGAAGATACAAATCAACATAAATATAATCAAAGAACCTCAAAAGAACCACCATTCAAAGAATTTGTGAATCATTTCAACGCTGCAACAATTTAATAGATTAAACGACTCGATTTAGATAGAAATCCTTAGAAAAGGCTTCAAAACTTTTCCAAACAGTCCCACTGCCTTTACATTTGCTTTGCCAGTGACAGTACTGACGTACGTTTGGAGTGTAGATATATTGTGGCCGGCTGGGATCGCGGATGCGAATTTAATATCTGTCAGGGGCAGAGATCCGCGACGGGTGACCGCCCTCTCTTGACGCTGTATTCAACGCTGTGAGAACGTATTTTCTAACGTGATATTAAAGTTTTGTTTACGTTTGTAAAAGAAATAAAAATGTGAATAAAATGCTTTTTCTTCAAGGCGAATTGCTAAATACTACATACTAAATAATGGTAATTGTTGTCATTGTGTAGATGTGATTAGTGTCTTGCAGTTTCTTGAATAAACAATTTTCAATACTTTTCTTCAATGTCGATGATACTTTAAATGAATAACATTCTAGCTATTAGCAAATATATAATGAGAGAGTTGGTCAATATTACACTTGATCAATATTAATTTCAACTAAACACAGTCCAATGATATAAGATATAAAAAAACGTTCTGCACTTTCAACTGCGATCTGTAATCTTTATGCTCCTCCTCGGAGCAATGTTTTTCTTGATAAATAAACCATACTTTAAGACAGTATTCTATTATGAGGTGACAGATTTTATTTTAATCGTCTTAAGGTAGTAAACAAGCATGCAGTCCACCTCATGGTAAGTGGTCAGTGCCGACCATGGACATTAATGCGTTGCTGCCCTTGAGCTATAGCTATAGCTATAGCTGGCAGCCACGCCTCTCCAAACCGAAACACTATTAATTGCTTTACGGAGGCTTGTGAGCGTGGCGGTGGTACCTCCCCCGTGGAACATGAGTTCTACCACCTGGCAAAAAAGATAAAAGATAAGATAGATCGTAAAAAGCATCAAATGCACGGTCCTTCACTCGCGTGTGCGTCCCGCTGTGCTGTTATGAGACATCTCATTTTACGTGTTCGCCACTATTGTGCACTGTTTACACGAGGACTCGTGTGACTTTCACATGTGCCATGCAGTTTTATATTCAATATAAATAATTGCAATGTTTACTTGTTTGTTTTTTTGCAATTGATCGTGTGCTGTTTGAAGGAGGTGTCAAGAGTCTCCGAAATCGGCGTGTTTGTATG
>DWNR01004453.1:0-10872 GCA_018250455.1 Polygonus leo
TATTTTTTCATAATACGGCATTAGAAAATACATACGACCCTAAATTTTCACCCTTCTAACATCAACCCCCATTTTTTAAATTATTTTTTTTATGGCAGAACAACGTTTGCTGGGTCAGCTAATAATTATTGTAACATTCATTCGAATCCTATTTATTAACAGAAATCAAATTACTTACACTGTTATGTGTTTGTTAATTGCTATGCCGTTTTATTAAAAACTTACAACTATTGTCATTAAATTATGATATCGCTATGGCCAAGAGCCAAATGTCCAAGAAATAAAACTTAGTAGACTTAACTGAAATCTATCCAGTAATTTTTCAGACCCCTACCGTTTTATTTATACAGATGGTATTTTCTTAAGTTCTGTATTACTTTGGTACTTACTTGTAAAGCTAGTGCTTTATTATAACACTCCACCCCATAATTTTCTCCATTTTAATTTTCTAGGTTTCAGTTCGCCAATTTTGGCAAAAAGTTAGTAACAAAATAAAACTTGTAACTATATAAGATCTTTGTAGAAATGCCATTTTTTTGCAATGTAGAAACGATATCTGCTTGTCTATTGATAAATTTTATCTGGGTTGTCATGAGCTGATAGAAAAAGCCAGGGTAGTGATTTATTTTTACTTAGGATATATATTGTTTAAGCGATCGCGTATAAGCGATTACTTTATATTGACAGATGACCTGTTAGAGCTATCATATCTATCATTACTATCATACACAGAATTATAAAAGTCTATGCCATCAAGCTGCCATCAGAGATTCATACTCTGGATTAGCTGTGAGTTTCAGCGTGTGAAGAAGGAAATCTTATTGGTCCTTAATCCTGAATATTTATATTTTAGAATACAAAAGCAGTAATTAAACTTGCAGTCCATGCAATGGTAAATGATCTCTGGTACTTGATTATGGTACCTGTAATCTCAAAAACCATTGAAGTCGTACGCTAGGTCAGCTTTCGATGCGTTGTTATCACAAAAGGCTGGGGTGTCCGGCTTTCGTGTAGAGGTAGCAAATAAGCCCACGTTCGCCTTCTGTATAAGTATAGTCGGCAACTACACCTCACTAAGATTAAAACGCAACAACCGCTTCACGACGGAGCATGAGGGTATATATAAACATAAATTGAGATTCAACGTTAAAAAAATGGGATCTCTTACACCGTCGTAAGGAGCAGAGCACTGTGATTACTGACTTATCAAGCAAATTAAATTAAATTAGCGCTAGGTTAAATACCTGCTTGTTATGTTTTAACAATGTTATGTTTAGGTCAAACATATATTGTACGTAGATACCAAAACATAAAGACTATCAACAGTATTTACGATTCAAAGTTGAAACATTTCAAGCTCCAATTGTTGTTTTCGTTTAGCCTTTCGAATAACCTACTTTCTTTTCTTTGTCCCAACAAACAATTGTTTATTTCTTTTAATCCGGTGTATGTCTTTGGATATTGGCAAACTTTTGCCATTTCATTTTAGGTTTATGGTTCTCAGTTCAAGTTCTGTTTAGGGTTCAACGGAATGCCTACCACAAAGTATTCTATGTTTAAGAGTTGTTATAACAATGTAAACTTAAGGCAGTTGTAATTTCTGAAATAAAAGTAAAATTAAGGCAATTTCTGAGATAAAATTAAAGTCCAGTTAAGTTTTTTTATAGTACGGAAATTATAAACCTGCGGGCCCCCTTTAATGAACATTCGATGTGTTGGAACCTTCGCGGACTGTGGTTATCATCGTAGCTTGTATAAGTGTAAGCAGCCACTAGCATGAATAAATTAGCCGGGAGGTAGAACTCGTGTAGAGGCACCATTACCACTCATAATCGTCCGTGAAGCAATTCTTGTGTAGCATTCATGGGTAGTAATTCGTCTGTGGACAACCTTAGGTACGATAAAATCGTATTTGCGAAGGATTATTAATGTCCATGGGCGGCAGTGACCTCTTACTATCAGATGGACTGGTATGCTTGTGCTAACTTTACTCGATAAAAAAATATGAAAGAAATTGGACATGGCGGTGGTATTTTTCTACCGGTCGTAACTTTATCTAGCTACACAAAACTCTTGTTTAGGGATTAAAGAGGTCCCCAGCAAGAGAAATTTAATGGCTACTAGACAGTTTAATTGGATGACTCTTTTGGCATTTTATAGCAAATCCTTTTATCTCCGTTCATTTCTCAGTCGTATCCCTAGCTCTTGTTTTTCATTACAGCGAAAGATTGTTTTTATTTCGAGCATTCCACGTCTAGAAAGTTTGTTGTGGATTCGAGGCACGATTATGAACACGTATTGTGGCCATATTATATGTAGGGAGGCACGCGCAGTTTGCATATTGATGATCTGTGCATATTATGATGACGTGCTTGTGCATATGTTGATGTGTAAGGTCGTCGGTAAGTAGTTTGGCTCTCTTACATTGTTTACTAGCAATTAAATTTTCGAATTAATGTTTTTAAACTTAAGGCAAGGCATTCGTCTTCATAGACGAATTTTATGACATTAAAGGCCATTAAGATTATTAAATCTTTACTGATAGCTTTGCTGATTGCTTGATAGCTACTAAGCTATCTATAACGATTGCAACATAATTACTTTTTATTAATATACTCGATTCCCTGTGCCATGGGTGGCATACACAGAGACAAGAAAACGGTCACCTAGACTCAGACAGAAACCTTAATTAGTAGAATCCAGACATGTATGGTGACCGCCGCGCAGCCCTTCCTTGTATGTATGACAGACTACTGAGTGACTACTGACTACTGAGTAAAGACGGTCTGTAGTCAATTCTCTGGACTTAATGTAATGTTTAAAACCACCACACATACATACTATCGTACATGGGATTAATATTGTGAAACTTTGTTGAACGCGTATTTGTAGTATGTATAAGTTTTTTGGAGTGGCAGTTTTCCTAATGGTAAGTGGTTACTACCGCCCACGTATGTCACTGATCAAGATAAAGTCAAAATTTTTGATCGACGTTGTAAAAAATAGCAATGCCATCCCTAAAATGTAGCAAATATACCTTGGTGGTACTGTCCCGGGTGAACCGTAAACAGATATCATCCTTTGTCAGTCTTTTCCTTTAATAAGGCTTATACTATTTTTTATTGTTATTATGTAAATATAGCAAACGAGCACGCAGTCCACCTGATGGTGGTGGATGATGGTGGCCGCATTGCCGCCCATGGACGTTAGTAGTCATCCCTAAGTAACCAAGCCGGTTGAACTACACGAGTTCTACCACCTGGATACAACCTGGCTTATACTACTATTAGAAACATAGCGCTACAAATACCACCAAGAGTAAGAAAGTGTGCCATAAAGTAGTGTTGAGGATTTATAGTATTTACTCGTATATTTGGCCACTAAATCTGGTATCAACAGTCTGAATGACTAGGCATTAATCTATCTTTCTAGATATTATGTACCACGCGTAATTTTATTACACTTGATAATATTTTTGACATTGAGATTGGTTGTAGCTCTAGACTTTGTACGAATTAACACTAAGAAGATGTGATACTTGATAATTTGAACCTAAAATTTAGGTATCGAAAGAATAATTTTATAGAAATACTTTTTTTATAGATTCGAGAAATTATTCGGCTTGCGTCATAATGATACTGATATCATATCGAATACATGAAATTAACACGAATCATAATGATTCACATTAATGTGATCTTATTTAAATAAAAAAGATAGGGTTATTTAATGATAAAACAGATCTTATCAAAAGATAAATAAATATATTGTGTTTATATGGAAATCTACAATGTTATTTCTCATAACTCTTCGTAAGTCGAGTCACATTTATATTGTTTCACAATTTTACTGTAAAAATACAAAAAAATATGATAAGTGGAGAAATGGGCGGTCGAAAAAAAGTTTTAGATTACAAAAGGTAGCTTCGTCGAGGGCACGATCCAAAGGTGTACTAAAAAGATGTCTTCCACGTCCATTCCCTTCCGTTTTAAATTAGTGTTAAATCTTCAACCTAAACGGTAACTCAGAATGAGAAAGGTTCCACCAAGGCGGCTAAGTGCGACTTGGTATAACATACTTTATCGACTTTTTTACTACTAGTGGAGGTAAAAATGTTATTTTGTTAAACATACATTAATTTTTAAAGTCTTATTTATCCCCAGACAAAATGCAATATATCTTTACACCACCTTCACGTCATATTAAATGAATTAATAGCTTAAATACGAATGACTAATAATTTTACAAATTTCAACCATAACTTCTTTAAAATCATAAAACATGGGAACATGAAGCATCACTTCGTGCAACATGTTATGAAATCAAAAATACTTCTATACGTCTCAGCGCCATAACAGTAAACAGGACTTTGGCCTTAGATTACGTTCCGTAAATAAATGCACGTTGTGGCACTACTGTACTATGTTTTTGGTTGATAACGTTCGTGTTTACATATGGGTCACTACACCGATTCTGTGTACTCACTAATATTATAAGTCAATGTGAGTTTGTGTGTTAGTCACTAGTTTGTCTTTTAGCACCGGTTTATAAAGTAACTAATATTTTTTGAAGTGAGAACTTTACGCGCGTTGGGCATTTTCTCCCGTTAGGTGCGGAACCCTTAAAAGGACATAGGGACCTTGGAATCCAGAAAAATATTTTTTACATTTTCACACTTTAAGTATTCAACCGTTCATCATAACAAAATTTACACACATTGTCAGAGTACAGAACTTGAGTATGTAGTTCATTTCAAGACAATCTGAGAATCCTTTGATGATGGACTATCTTTGACATGAAATTAGGGATATGAAGGTACATTATATAGAGTACTATTAATCCAGAATAGATATTTTTAGTAACCAGTCTGATATTTATTTAGCTATTTGCTTCAACTTATTTGCCACTATTCTGCTTAAAACTCTAATATGTAATATCTTTCTCCATATGTCGTTCCCTCACTCCACAGCAAGATATCTCAATCTTCTACTCTCTTTACAAATAAAATACTAATATACTTTATAAATAAATTTTCTAAACTAACGTTACAGTTAGTGGAATACCAAATTATATTTGGAGATCTATTAATAGTTACGTGTTATTCAAGACATTTTATAACGTCTGTAGAAATGTGATTTGATTTGATGTATCTTTTCAGCGCTTTTCTTATATAAATGTATTTTCGGAATGATACCCGCTATACGTAATAATATTATACTTACATTTTTTAAAATTTAAACTAGGATTCCTTAGCACATAACAGCAATATGGAGACGTAGATCAACATGATAAATTGTAGACAGTTACGAGTAGACTGCCTTGTTTATACAAGGAAAATAAATACACAAATTTCAGAATAGGTACTTATTAGGATTTTAGATTTTTGAAATAGTTGAACGGAACCCTCATAACATTTTAAGGTGTCGTTGTATTCGTCTCAACTGTTAGAATGGGTTAAGGTATATTATTTTTTTAATATGGCACCTGTAAACAAAATAAGAGGGACACGACTCGATCAAATTAAAGGGTTCACAAGGATACAAAAGGTATTAAGATTTGTTTATGAAAATTTGTTTACATTTATCATCGTACATTTTGACCTTACAGAAAGTGTGTCGCTTCTATAGTGCCTATAAGTTAGGTAGTAAATATAGATACATATGGATCGAAGTATGGGACAATTGTATTTTAATAACATTAGTCAAGGCAAATTGTTAGACTAAATCGGTAGGTTTGCTTTATACATGGTGAATATAATCATAGATAATCTACATACAATGAATTACTAAACTATGACATGAATATGTGAGTACACTTAGTCATGCTTAATTTGGGGCATCCATAGTTTTTATAAAGTCCTAACATGACTGATGTAGAAGAGCTCATAAACGTCGGGTGGAGACATGTTATTCCTAACAGTACTAGTATAAAAGTAAAGACTTTTACATCAATCTGGCAGTACCCTAAAGCCTAATACGGATTAGGCGGCTCTCACTGTCTGGGACTTGCAGGCTTTCATTTTTTGGAGCTACGAACTGTAGAGTATTTTGTGTGCTAAATGTTTTCGAGACTGAACTTGAATGTAGGTATTTTATGGTCATTAACTAGTATTATATACGAAGTAAAATATACAAGAACACTATAACTTATACCGTAGTGTCCTGTGGTTAATGGTAATGTGCCTGTCACTCAATACTTTTGTATTAGATGTACAGATAACCTACACCTCCTATTTCTACATTGAAATAACGATTTAATAAAATACTCGTAAACATACCTACTTCTGGAGTAAACAAAACTATTTGTTGTTACTTTATTTTCACTCATATCTTCATGTTAACTGATAATCTAGCGATAAAACTAAAATTAGTTTTCCTTTGTTTCCAGATAAACCTCGGGAGTGATGGAGAAATCATCGACAACCGCCGACATATTTTTATCAAGCCTATTATGAACCCATCCCATCCGGTGAAGCAATAACTCGAGTGAAGCTAGTTCCTAACCAGTAGTTGTTATGTCTGTGATCGAGCGGTTCGAATTGTGATAATCGTAGTGTGTTAAGTCCATGTAAGGTTTTGTTCAGTGTGTGGCGGTGGAACACAGTGCGATAGGCAATGGATACGTTGCACGTGGGCCACGGGCACAGTAAAGGGTCTAGTCGGAGTCAGTCGCCGTCCACCGCGGAGCTGGCGAGGGACCCCGCCGTTGTGACGGACGACGCCGTCATCAGGTCCAGGGTGCAGTCGCCGTCGACCGTGCACCATGTTGTTAGTGTGAGTATCATGATCGTGTGTAGAGTTATGATGTATGTGTGATGTTTAGTTACTTTTTACGATTTTGTGCTGGTTGAGGCTAGTAAAACTAAAAACGATTCGATCATGTCATCGGTAATACTTATTTACTATTGTGTAAGTACGTAATTTGAGGGTCTTCTGACTTTGAAAACTTTCACCGAACTTGCACCAAACTTACACTATAAGTAGGTAGGTACAGCTTCCCACTAGTGCAAAATTTGACACCCTGATACCGTTCAAAGTTAGAGTAAACAGGCATCATCTTTGCAATCTATAACCGCAACGGACTAAGCGAATTTAGTGAGATTGTGGTTAAACGCAAGGAATGTTAAAAAAAACGATAATTATACCCAAATACCTACAACTTCTTGCTTACCATATAATCCATGATGACTAAGAAACGAACAAAAAGTCTATGAAAGTATAAAAGTTGAAGTAACCTGAATAGGTTGGAGTATTTTTGACGAAATACACCAAAAACTTAATGAGAAAATGGTGATGACATGCACAATTTTGAGTTATTCATGTTCGTGCTGATTTCTCGGTTGGATTTAGGAAGTGAAAGCATCACGCTACCTTGAAAATTGTTATTATTTTATGCCTAAATTTGAAACGAGGCAAAATGTTTGAGCGTTCGTGCTATGGTATTAATTTTAAACAAAAATATACTAAATACGTGTCTAAAGAAAAGTACGCTCTTTTAGGAAATTGTTTTGCTTTTTTAATATGAAATGAAATTTTTTATTGCACATTTATGATAATTACATATACAACATAATTAAGTCCTTGTCGGTATAGTAATATTTATGTTTAAATGTTTTGTGGGTGTACGGAGCAGTTTATCGCGATAACGGTTTGGGGATACCTAATGCTTACCATTATATTACTATGACATTTACTTTTACTTTTTTATTTGAATTTGATTGAGCATTACATTCATTATAATCAAGCAGTAAGTAACGTATGTACACGACTTGTCTGATTTCTCTGTAAGTGTATTGTTGTAAGAATACACAAAAGTTGAATTATATTATAATCATTGGTACAGGTTGGGATCAATGATATATTTTGTGTGAAATATCGTATATAGGCATATTTTACACGCTTAGTAGTAGGAACCCAAATTGCATTCACCTCTCAATATTTCCCATATTATGAGTAATTTTGTTAAAATTTATTTGTAGTTCGACAATATTTACTTAGATTTAGAGTGATAGGATTATATTTGTTTTATTTATGGCATTGTCTGTCTGAGTATCTATCAACATCATCTATATTTGTTCTAACAATTATCTTAATTGAATTTCTGTCAGAAAATTACAACCAAGATTAATTTATTACCTACTTGGGAATTATTATTCTCTGGCGAGATAGAGAAAATCAATAAGCTGTCATCTTTATTATGATTATCTGATAAGGCAATCTATAACAATTTTACTCTTTCGATATCGGAACGATATTCTCCACGCATATTTGAACTCTACAAGAATCTACATACACAATCGACCTTAATTGATGGGCATCACCTTTAACGCCCATTTAGGTTGTGGTCTGTTGATGGTAACAATTTTAACCTGGCAGATAAAAGCAATGGCTTTTCGATGGCTAATTTATCGTTTCGGTAACCAAAAACAATTCGTCGACTAACCTCTCTAACTCTAACTAACTTTGGTAAGGTAACTAAAATATTTTTGATTTTGTAAAGTTTTGAAAAATAAATTTTCTTAACTGCTGTTATACACCTTGTTTCTGACTCTTATGCAATGGCCTATGACCACTACATTACTACACTACATTGTATTTGATTTTTTTTAGATGTAGTGTAATTTACCATAGTAAGCGGTCATTGCCGCCCATGGACATTTGTGGCAACAACCAAAGTGCGATTAAATCGTACTTGGCGTTGACAATAGTTGTATCCTCAGTTGTATTTGTGTTGTTACTTAAACTGAAACGCAAAAGTCGCTTCACGAAGGATTATGAGTGTTGTGGTGGTACCTCCCAGGTTCCCTCCTCCTACCTCCTGGTTCAGCTTAAAATTTATTCTTGCATCTCTTAAGCTGGGTGTTTTCTACTTATTCCAGGACACATCGTCCCGGCATGGTAGCGAGCAGAGGTCGCATGTTAAATCCCTCTCCAGGGATCTGGGCAGCAGTCCCTTATCAGCCAACACCACCGGAAATTGTTCCAGAGAGTAAGTACTCCTTTTGCAGTAATCCTTTTAGTCTCATTATTAAATCCGTTTTAAACTAGCGGGCTCAAGTTAAGCTGTACGAAATAAGATAATACGAGTACATTAGATAAGATATAAAAGGGTTGGAGTGTAAAAAAAATCAAAAGAAATGGCCGGCTTCTTTTGATTATTTCTTTTATTTTACAATAGATTCAAATTAAAAAATTGTAATATTTATCTATCTGCCCTTAATAATTTAAAAGAACTGTTAAAACTTGTCTGATTGAATTTAAAAAAAAACTGTTAAAACATCGCAGATATCTTTAAAATCTGGTCTTGTCTTAGTCATTGCGCTACTCACTTATAAAGTGAAACTATATATTTTCGTATTTAAATGATAACACTTAAACATAAACATGTTAAGAAACATGCTCGACATGCAAGGGGTGAAAAGTCTGACCTCTCGTCTCGCAAGTCGCCTAATTATGTGACACACCACACGAAAAGATTACGATATATACGATATAAGGTCACATCGTCAACAACTGACCCCTAGCGTGCCACTGTTTCTCAATCTTGCAAAAATATTTGGTAATGTTAGTTTCTATGTAATAAAAGTCGGTAAAAAGCTACATCGTATTAGGTCATGTTGATGTGAAAGTAAAACAAGGTTTTCGAGGTAATAGAATGCTTCAAAGTTCGGATCTATATGAAATTAAAAATTACCATGGAAATAAATGTAATTTAACTTTATACGCATTGCACGCTCAAGCTACTAATAGAAACATTTTTAAAACAAACCTATCTTGACTAATCCGATTAGACTTTATAACAAAGTATTTAAATCTTTTAGTTTTAAGAAAGTTAAGTAGCAAACGGTCACATAAATCACTTACACAGTACTGTTCATATAATTCATCACGTCCCGTTGTTTCTATCATAAAATTCAGATGGCTGATAACACCATTGATTTGCGGCAATAGTCGAGGAACTAACCATGTGATTATATACTGAAAAAAATCATTGATAATTTTCATAAAATAAGTTATAATAATATTATGAGTATAACAGTATAACAGTGAGATTAGGTAAAAAGGATATATTAATTAATATTTGTCTATGATAATTGTTCAATTTGATCCGTTAGTAGTAAGCAATTAGTGTATATCCGTTCGTAGATATTGGGTCAGAAAAGAAAAAAAACGTTAATATCCTTCTTTATGAAGTTTGTTACAAAATGCATAAGGGTTTATTTAAAATGCATACATACGAAAGGTTAAGAACCGCTTCTCTCAACTAATAAAATTATTATTTTTAGCCCAGAAGTATTCATTCATTCATACTTGTAACACGTATCAATAAATTGATAAGTGTATCATATAATTTACCGATATGTAGCTAGTTTATAATGACTGTGAGAAACAGTAATGAAATGCTGTATAAATAATCCTCAAGGCTAAGATATACATACCGGGTTTCTTCGATGTACTTACGCTCATTAGCTTGTGAACTGTGTACCCTTTATTGTAAAGCGGTTTAAAGATTACATACATGTTGTTTGACGTTATTGGGAACATAATGTATGTATTATGCGTATGTAAAAATGTACCTAATTTGATGTATCTGAAGGTATGTTTTATGTTGATTGATTTGAGAATTTTATTTTTAATTAAGTAACTTTTTTGATTTGGTTTTATCAATATAATGTTATGTATTATTACTAGTATTTGTATTTCACTTTTAATTAGGTCATTTTAATTTGATTTTATGCATTTACAACTTATGATAATTTCAATCACATTAACCTAGGTATCATAAACCAGGTACCATTTTTTTTTTCGAATGTGTAGTTGCTGTTGGCCCTAAATGGCCTTTACAGCTTTACCGTGTGTTTTGTGGCAAGCC
>DWNR01004454.1:0-10871 GCA_018250455.1 Polygonus leo
TGCAACATCAATAAGATAAGTTATATTACCTCTAATTTAATGTGTTATGTTGGAGCTGTATGCATGCAGCAAACCATACATCTTTCTTGATTATTCTTTGTTGATGACCCATAATCCTTCCATTTCCTTCTTTTCTTCAAGTACTATAGATAGTCATGTTACTCATAATGTGTAATTTGACATTATCATACATAATAACAGTCTTAAGTGTCTTTTTCAATTTAACATTAATCATTCAGAATCAGTTTTGTGGATATTTCATGAATGCGGAAGTCATAATCAAATCATAATGTTTTGCATAAAGCAGCTGTAATCTATCTGGCCTGAACACATATATATCTAAGACTCTATTTACATATCTTCGTATTGTTCACCTAGTCCAAGCTGAGACTGATTAATGGATTACCAATCTGATAAGTGTGCAACAACTTTGGTGCTAAATTGCTTACTCCATTGGCGAGAATTTGTGATGTTAACAAATCCTTCTACTTTAAACCCTTAGAATTGCCATTACAATTACTTAACAACATATAAAGTAAACTGGAACAATTTGACTTTTAAAATAATGCATGATCATAGATGATGTGTGATGTTAATTGTACTTTAAAATAGTAGTATTTTAATATCCAATTACGGAGTTAACTAATTAGTACTCCTACACAATGACCTGTTACATGAATGAGATTACATTGACAATTTAAACTAACATTTTAATTTCACATTCAAGGTACACATGAGAAATTACTTTTAGGTACTAGGAACATTTAATTTACATTCAACATTCACTACTAAATATGTCCATGCTATCAATAACACAAATACACAAATATATATCCACTGTCCACAGCCAGTCCTCTTAGTTGCCATCAGACTATTAATTTAATGACTGGTGTTTTACAGTCCACTTATTACAACTATACTAACCACTCATAAATTTTGATTACATCTGGTAAAAACACTGAAGTGTAATGGTAACCAAAATATAAACGTGACAGATCAAAACCCACAATCTGTTGAATAACCATACACCCACCACAATTCCACAGTGATTACGAGTAAGGTTTTAAGATTGTGTTTGTCATTCGTCCACTTGCAATTTCTGGATCCTTGTCGAAACGCAGTCCATTTCGGGTGAGATCTCGACTTTGGGGGGCGGGTCGACGGACAAATTTAGGTTCTCCAGTGATTGACAACGTTTCGTAGGGCTTTTGACGGTATCAAACCCGTCCCGCATGTACCCGCTCGTCGACGGCTCTAACAAACTATACTTGATGTCACAGCCGTCGCTCACGTCACTACCGATCACGTCAGAGTTCTCACTCTTAGTTCTATGTCTCATGGGCAAAACGTAGGGACAGAGCCTGTTTTTGTTCACACTCCTTTTCATACAATACCCCACGGTCACATTAGACACGTACCGCGTGTTCAGCCGCATTACGCCATAACTTGATTTAGACTCGCGGAGGTACTCCCGTCGAGCTTCTGTTATTGCACTCAACATACCCAAATCGTGCAAGGCTTTATCCAAATTATCCAGATTCATGTGATGGCGAGACGTCTGTAAACAACGTAATTAAACGGATTAACAAAATTGTCGATTTTAAAAGCATACACACATATTATACCGGATCATAACGTACACTTTTTCCGAATTCATTGCATTTCATTATGATTCGATTTTAAATATATTTTATGAAATGTGTAAGCAGTAACCGTGTGAAAATAAACATCACAAAAAAGTCATAATAAGCGATGACAATATGACATGTTAGGTTGAATGTTGCCCACCACAAGTATTTATTTAGTTGCGCAGAGATATGTATTTTAACGTCATCTCTTGAGTACTTTTAAAAATTATATGAAGAATACCTCTTTATAGATAATTTCTTTCTTTATAGAATTAGATTTGATATGGCTATTAAATTATATTCAATAAAATAAAAAAAATGCAACACAATTCCCAAAAATTCAATACTACCTCATGAAGGTTTGAGCTGGCAGCTGTAAAATGAAGCTGAAGCTGTCGATGCAGCGGCTGGCTAGTTAAATGGAACATGGTCCCCAATGCCGTAAAGACGGTCGCCACAGGTTTTGGCCGACACCGAATCATGTCGACTCCGCTATATTTCCGAGATCGGAAGGTAGTTTGGCTTACCTACATATCTGTACATTCTGTACAAACGTCTCCAAACTGCAGAGTTTATTACCCTACGGGAGGCGGGACGCTTCGTGAGGAACGACATGACGCCTTCATGTATGAGGCATCGCGAGGGCGCGATGCCTTCCACAAGGGCTCTTAAAGTAGACTTCTAATAACACAAAATTCTCGAGCAAAGATTTGACTACCACTTTTTTCTACAATTCATGTAGTCATTATAATGCTTATATTTGTATTTTAATGTTCTGTTAAACATACTGCGCTAACAATTCGATCGCTGAAGTAGCTGTCATTGTATTTAGTTACGTCATAGTAGTTAGTCACGACCCTCCTAATGGACCGAAACCAAACCGTCTACATTATGCGGCGTCTTTTTTAGTACACAAAAGTCGGGTTACGTAATGCGAACTGTGCCGCTAACTATGTAAAATACATTAAATGCTTTTTGATCAAAACGGGATCAAGTGAATTGTATAATGTATATCATTGATCATCAACCAACCATCAATAGATCCAAACTTTCGCACAGTACCTACATAGCCCATGTACCAGAATAACACTTCTTGTACATAAGCTACAACACTGCCAAGTTTCACCAAAATTTGTTCAGTAGTTTTGCGTAATTGAGAAACAAACACCCATACATCTAAACTTTTGCATTTATAATACTAAGTCTGAAGTATCATTATTTTCAATTGTCAATGAATAATAAAAAAATGCAACATACTCAATTTTCAGATTTTTTAAATCGATTCGCTGGATTTTAAAATATCTTATCTTACATCTTAAAATAAGATTTAAAACCATTTAATTTTTTAGTTTGTCACTGGAAAGTTTTGATTAGGAACTTTATTCGACAATTGATATTGACAATTGATAATGTAAATGCTAGCCATAGGTAAATGTGACTGACATATATAATTTTTTTAAGAAGTAAATTAACTCAAAATGACTTTTATTTAATGAAAATTCGTAATCAAAACATTGATCTTACGGCGTGATTTGAAGTAAAAACATTCGTGACCATGTCGGAAATTTTAAAGGAATGGTTAACACAGCGACTGCAACGTGCGATTAAATGGGATGCGGAAGAATTTGGTGACATGATGAAAAATGGCTATGTAATTGCTGAAGTTCTTCGAAGCTATCATGTAATCACCGACGAAAAGTTCTATGTAATTCGAACTGGCAATAATAGTGATGATGTTAAGAACAATTGGAGAGTTTTATCTATATGGTTGCGAGACATTGAAATAAACCTAAATGATACCGACCTAAACAGTATTATGGAAGGAAGAGGATCTACGTTGCTGAAACTATTTTATCAACTTTTTCTCCATTTGGATAAAAAAGATCGAACCGACTTTATCAAACGCGAAAGGAAAATGGTGTCAGGTCTTGTCGAGAAGATGGAAAATAGGTTCAAAATTGATCGAGTTATCGAGGAAAAGGAACCAATTGTCGATGATCTCTCAAAACCTTTATTAGACGAAAGGCAATTTATAGAATGGCAAAGAAAAAAAACTGAAGAAGTCAAGGAGACATATGAATATATGCGGCACAAATATGTAAAAAGGCTTGCACGTATAAAGGAATCTCAAACTCCTCTACAAAAAAGTCCTCCTCAAGTAAGGAAATTACCAGAAAAAGAGAAAAAGGCTATGGATAAGTTTGGTTTAAGATATCCATGTAAGTTCGAAAACTTCACCTATGAAGAACTACTTAACTTAGAAGAGAAAGCAGTAGAAAGAAGAAAGTCTTTAGCTGACTCGGAATGGACAAACAACTACTTGAATAATTTGTACATTAGAATGCATAAGAAATCTGATTCTGAAGAATTTCAAACACGTTTAAGCAATGCAGTCACCAGTTCTATGTGGGATATGACTGTTGCCGAAGAGGAATGTAACCTCGATACCGAACTTGCAAAAAAGGTAATGAAATTGTCACAATTTGAAAAACAAATGTGTACACAAATTATGGAAACAAAGCAGCAAGCGCGAAACTTAGTGAAGAACAGAATTCAGGGTGAAAAGGAATTCACAGAACAGAGAACCCAACAATTTGAACAATTCATGGATAATATTAAAGAAGAAATTAATTTGGGTTTAGTTGAAATTGACTTTGAGAAGCGGAGGCAAAACATGTTACATAAAAAGTTGTATGCTGAGAAAATGAAAAGAAAACGTCAACACTATTACGAAATATGTTATGAAACTACATTATCTATAGTTGACTATGCTACAAAATTTGCTTATTTCAAACGACTTATCGGTGATGATATTCCTGACCATTTCATCCACGAATGGAAAATGTTATATTTTAAAAAGCAGCCTGTTTTTGATATACTCGATCCTATGGAAAATTTATTAAAAGAACATGAGGAAGAAGAAGAATTGCCTCCTCAAGAAGAAGAAATCATTAGACTAGAGTTAGACCGTCAGGACACTTTGAATAAGGGTGAATTTGAAGAATACCATAATTATTCTGATCCTTGGAATTTAGATTTTCTAATACCTAATTATGATTCTGGTTCTGAAGAAAGAAAATACGAGGAATTAGGAATGCGTATACTCGGTCATGTAGTTTATACTTTACTTGAAATAAAATATCCATATCCTCCTCCAAGGACCCCTGCAGACTTACCAAATTTATCAGCAAAAGCTTTATTACGTGGACTTCCAGATAGATCCATAACAATTGCAATGCAAGCATTGTTAAATTCTCGCAAAATCCACGTTGTGCGATTGGAGACTGCAATTAATTTCTGTTTGAGAAAATTTAAACTAGAAATGATTGGATGTACTGACATTGAACTATCTTTTGATAAATTTATGGCCAATACACAGGAAGAGGATGATAAAGAGCTTATTAGATTAATGAAAGTTGAAGACGATATTTTTAACAAGAGCAATGAAGCAAACTTATTAGCAATATCTGGACCTACACCTGTTAATGTAAAACAAACTCAAACACCTAAAACTATCCCGGAAGAAGAGATAGTGTTATCAAATGCTGCAGATCTTGGCAAATATGCATATGAATCTTTATATTCCGGGGATTCATTAACTGATCATCTTTTAGCAGCTATAATAGTTGAATATCTTAAAGACCAGGATGATATACGTGGCTTTGTCATAATAAATTATCCAAATTCCTATCGCGAAGCTCAAATTCTTGAGGAGACATTTTCAGGTCGTGCTCCACCAGATGAAGAGCAACTTAATGATATGGATGATATTTATTTAGAAGAAAGTATTTCAAAGCATCGAAAAATAGAAAAAGATCAATTTAAAGAAGTACGAGTTTCTAGACTTGTAAGTGATCCTCATGAGAAAAAAATGGATAAGCCTTTTGAAAGTTACTTTTCTTGTTATTTAAGGCTAAAAGAAACAGAGGACATACTCCAAGAGTTGGTAATTTGGGAACTAAACAAAGATAATTCTGAATTTATTGATAGATTTTATGCAACCTTAGGCCTTAACTATAGCATGTACTATGAAGTTATAGAAAAAGAACTTCTCGCACAAATATGTAAATATATAATCGGCGATTACTCTATGCCATTACAATCTTGTGATCGTCTTTTTGGAGAAAATGTTTTAAGTCTTCTCGATTTTCCGAGTTCTGATGATAAACGGACTAAATCAAAGATTGTTAAGCCGGAGGTGTCTAATGGGAAATCAAGAGAAAGAATAAGACGTGCTTCTAAAATGAGTCGACTAAGTGTGAGCAATGAATTAGAAATCATAAAAGAACCTGATGTTGCCGAGAGTATACCAGATGAAATAATTTCAGTGGTGGACAAAGTGATGGAAGAAGAAATCATAAGTAAATCTACGATAAGTTTTGAAGAAGTGAAAATATTAGCCGGAGAAGAAGATTGGATTTATGGCGATTTACCTATCCCTGAAACTATTGGTCCAGCATTGGCGACATGTTGGGAAGAAATAGAAAAAGGGTATATTCATGATATGGAACAACTTTTTTTTGCTAAACGTTTACAAATGAACTGTCTTATACCCTATACAAGATTCATTAAAGATAAAATGGAGCAAATAATAACATTACCCTCTTGTAAGCAAGACCTGGTTAATTCATTCCAAAAAGAGTATAACGATTTTGAAAATGACTGGCGTGATATCCACTTAACTAAAAATGAGTGGCACTGCAGAGTTAAAGAATTGCAAAATAAACTGTATAATATTTGTGACGAAAGAAAACTGAATGCACAAAATCACAGACAAGCCCTCATAAGTGAAAATTGGACTATGGATGAACTTACAACTATGGTCAACACTTATATTTCTTGTATTCAAACGGAACTGAATAGGTAAGTTTTGTAAATATGATTTTATGTTTTTTCATATCTTTGATAAAGATCAGAATGAATCCAGCCGTTTACTTACGACTTAAAATTGTTTCAGGGCGGTTCTAACTTATCAAACATTGCATGATTTTTATTTTGCAATGATAAAGCGATCACCAGCTATGGAAAGATTGTCTTCCAAAGAGCTATTTAAAATATTTAAAGAGTCGGATGAAGCTTCAGGAAGTAAAAAAGGTGGGGAAGATAAATTGTATCGACAGTTAAAAAATGCATTCCAAGATCTACAGATGAAAAATATTGAGATTGATTTTAGTAACAACCCATTCAATGCAGTATTAGAGAATAATGTCAAGTTTGCCATAAAAGTTATTAAAGATATTAACGATTCCTATAGATCTCTTATAAGCAAAGAATATAGTGAAATAGCTAAAATAATACCATCGACAAAACGTAAAGATGAATTTTCATCAGAAGAATCTATAAATGCTGAAGAAATTTTTAAATTAAATGCTTTAAAATGTATTGAAGAATGGACAATGGGTATCAATGGTGAAATGTTTCGAGCGACTCTTCGTGTAATGGCTTTACAATATAAATGTCATCATGATATGAAATTATTTAATGATAACGTTTATAGAACCTTTATGGAAGTACAAAATGATATAAATAACTACTATCTTAATGAAATTAAATCTGTTGATAGACTTTGTAAATATCTTCAAATGGCTGTAGAAGGAGGCAAAAGAATATCTGAAAGTCTTATACTTGAACAGGATACGTTCGTAATCGATCCAAATTTATTGCAATTTGCTCCACCTGAAGCACCTTTGGAAGTCACAAAAGTGGTCGAAAGTAGAGAATTTAAATTGTCTCAACTCGCCAGGCTCAGATCTCTGCTTAAGATTGTAGCCCCGACAGGAATATCTTTGCAGCAGGCATTTATCTATTCTTTACAAGATTTTATTTTTTACGGAAAAGAATCATGTCAGGGACCACTGTTTCCTGATACCTGGAAACGCTTAGATCCTGAACAAGTACCAAAGCTGGTTTATTTGATATTTGGTGAAACTGCGTATATAGATTGGAGAGACTTCTTAATTTACTGTCTAAACATCAGATATCCAACATTTGACGAATTACTCCAAATACGTAAAGCTTTTCGCTGTAAAGATCTTGAATCCTTAGAATTAATTTCTAGAGATGATTTTATGAGTGAAATATTCTGGTTTGAAGACGATTTTGATGATAAAAGCGAACAATTAAGAAATAATTTAATAAAACATTTTCTTTTTGAACTATTCGAAACTTCAGAAGACGTTATGAACTACTCAGCATTTTTACTAGCATTTTGTAGAAGTCCTAATTGTATTGAAGGATTTGCATCGGCATTATCTATGGCAGTAGGTAAAAAGATTTGTTATAGCTTAGAGGAATGTGAAGATGTAGTTTGTAAATTGATCAAACTCAAAAAATATAGGGATGAATGCTTGGCTTGTGCACGTAGGTGTACGCAGCAATTCTTAGATAAAGTCATAACAAATGTTGTGAACACATGTGAAGGTACAACAATCATAGAATTGGAATACGTTGAACCTGCACCTGAAGATAAAAAAGGTAAAAAAGGCAAAGGTGGAGCTAAGGCTAAGAAAATAGAGAGCACTCATAGTGCACGAATACCAAAGACTCAGAAGAGCATGATATCGAGTCGTAGCAAGTTAGCTCAGTCTGCCACAGATGTGAAAACTACCTTCATTTGTAGACCATGCGAAGAAGAAGCTGAGGTTGTGGAAGAAAAGCCAGAAGAAAAGGAGGTAGTGGAAGAAGAACATAAAAGTGAACCACAAGAAGATCCAAACATGGTATACGCAGTTAGTCAATCTGTAATATGGAATGTTTTGAAGATTTGTTTACCATGGCACTTCTCTTTGTTACCCGAGGAAAAGGTAACGCCTTACCTGCAGCAGGTGATGAATGTCATGAAGCGTTTAGAAAACGATACTGATAATAACGATATTTATGTTTGCAAATTTGTCTCGGACCCCAATATTTGCAAAATTTTGCACAAGGTGAAAAAATTTGAGACTGTAAATTTAGCTGAGGTGATACGAAACCTATAAATTAAAAAGCATAAATGAAAAAAATTGTTGAGGTGAGTAAGGCTGGTCTAATTGGTTTTCTTTTTGTTGCGAAGTTAATTTGCTTTCGATTGGTAAAAAAATAAAACTGTATTGCTTTTAAATATTTTTTCTTATCGATATAAAATAAACGTAATTTGGGCTTATTGTAAATTGTGACCAATATCTAGCAGGGTAGTAGGCTACATTACTTCAGTATTGATATATTGGGGGTAGTTCGTATGGACAAGAACTCAATCACCAGGCGAGGTGGAACGCATCATCGACATAAATTATACACACATACACACACATCCTCACGCCAAATCCCTAACGGGTTAGGCAGTGAGTATCGAGTGCCAAACGGCACGGTTCTGGCATACTTGCCTAGCTTCTTCCACTTTCATAACTCTCCTCATACAAACAAAAAAATATGCACGTTAAATTTAGGATTACCAGTAAATCCTTGAAGGAAAATGAATATTAAAAGTTTTTAATATAAATTATACTTTATTAAACGTCGTGGTTGTAAGGATTTACATCTGCAAGGAAGTGTGTGAACAGCTGTCTTCTCGTAGAGTTGATAAGAACGTATTGCACAGTATTAAGACCTTCCATTCTGAAGCGTCGCTTAGCGTACCGCAACAAGCGAAGTCTGTAGAAAAAAAACAAGTAAAATAATACAAAACAAAATGAAATTTCTACTCAAAGTTTCGCCTTTACACAAGCCATTAAAACAGTTTGTTACCAAACTTGCCAAAGATAGATAGTTTCACAACCCGTATAATCCACCATGAAGCAATTTATTGTGTTTCGTTTTGGAGGGGCGTGGTTGCCGGCTATAATTACATACTAAGCGAACATCTGTCTTCAATGGTAGCGCGCCATCTCGCGCCATTCAATAGTATAATTATTGATGGCCATGGACCCCAGTGCCTACTGTGCAGCGGCAGCCACTTAACGATGGACTGCATGCTAACTTTATACAATAATTACGAAAAAAATTGTTATAATAACTAGAGATATATAAATATGTAACATTTTTACAACTATCAAAGTCAAGCCCCCTGCGCTTTTTGTACAAATTTTAATATAGTAAAAATATATATAGACGAACATATAACTTCCCCCTTTTCAAAGTCGGTTAAAAAGGTCTTTGAATGAATGATAAAATTATTTTATAATTATCCTCAATAGGGACAAAATCTTATTAATATTTAGTACCTTAATAGGCGTATAAATATTAATTACAAATAAAAGGGTGTTTTATAGTACCTCTTTCCATTCCGGCTACTATTCCCGTGTGGCAAGGCGGCGTATCTCGCAATTGACTGACCATACCGTATTAATGGAAATCTTTTTGCTTGTAGTCTAGAAAAAGTGGTAAATAAATAAACCTTACTAACTTTATCATGGGATTCTTCAAAAAAGGCGCGAAAAAAACTCTCCTCCAAAGCCGGCGATGTATTGGCGGTCCCTCTGGTGCTCCAAATGTCCATTAAGCGACGGGGACTACTTACCATCAGTTGACCCGACTGCCTAATCGCTAACTTAAGATAAAAAAATACCCCTTACCAATTCACCTTGATAATATTCAATAAGGGGTATATTAAATATAATATTTATAATATTTAGTGTCTCACTCATTTTCCTCAAAATTAGGTATATGAATAAAAAACCGGTCAAGGGCAAGTCGTACTCGCGCACGCAGGATTACGTACCATTATCTATTAAAAACGGCAAAAAAACACTTGTTTTGTATAAGAGGGGCTGCCGTAAATATTTATTTTATTCTGTTTTTAGGATTTACGTCATTTATACATAGGAAATACATTATCTGTGAAAATTTCAACTGTCTAGCTATCGCAGTTATGAGACACAGCCTGGTCACAGACATACGGACAGACGGACTTTTAATAATATGGTCCCGTTTTTACCCTTTGCGTATGGAACCCTAAAAGCATAAGTGTATTAATAGCATTTATATAGTAAAATGGGAAAAAATAAAACATGCAAAACACGAACTTAAATCAATCACCATTAAAGTAAGTTATAGGTCTGTTTTATCTAAATAAAGACTTTTTACTTTAAATATTCACTGTTTAATTTTAGGTAAATATATCCTTAGGGATTATGGAGAGCAATAAATTACTAAAATTGCGTAAAAAGAAATAATCTACCGAAGGTTTTTCAGAAACAACAGGAAAATTTTGTGTAACAAGCAGTCAATTGTTTAGGAATTTGTGAGATCTTTTGAGACTTGACAATT